>AWOL01S0035122.1:0-35526 GCA_000715115.1 Nicotiana otophora
GCCTCGTGCAAGTAGCGCCGCAAGGTGCCGTGCGCATGGGGCTAAACTCAGTACATTCCAATTGCCATCGGTTGTTATGGGCAACATCGGGAGGCGACATCGCTCGTGGCGGCTGATGGCTTTTGGCAACGAAACGACGAGGCCTCGTACAAGTAGCGCTGCAAGGTGACATGCACATGGGGCTAAACTCAGTACGTTCCGATTGCCATCGGTTGTTGTGGGCAACATCGGGATGCGACATCGCTCGTGGCGGCTGATGGCTTTTGGCAACGAAAGGGCGAGGCCTCGTGTAAGTAGCGCCGCTAGGTGCCGTGCGCATGGGGCTAAGCTAAGTACGTGCCACCCTAAAATGCCAAAACATGAGTAACGGTTATGGCAAAAATCTCGGGCAAAATTTTAGGCGATCCGGGTCTAGTTTCCCGGGCCCATGCAGGAGGCGTGGCATACGAAAATCTTAAAATCGGGCGGAATTCAAGTTTTATGGCCCTAAAATGCCAAAACATGAGCAACGGGTATGGACAGGCGGTGACTATTATTCCTTAGGTCATTTTTGATGAGCCGACAAAATTTTGGGTGATCTAGGCCCGGTCACTCGAAAATCAGGAAATCGGGCAAAATTCAAGTTTTATGGTCCTAAAATGCCAAAAACAAGGAACGGTCATGGAAAAGAGATGACTATTGTTCCTTAGGTCATTGTTTATGGGTCGGAAAAGTTTTAGGCGATTTGGGTCCGATCGCCCGGATGCATGCGGATGGCGTGGGCTATAACAAACAATATTATTATAATCGGCAAGACTTTCAGTTTTATGGCCCTAAAATGGCAAAAAATGAGGAACGATCATGGAAAAGCGACGACTATTGTTCCTTAGGTTGTTCTTGATGGTTCGGCAAAGTTTTACGCAATTCAAGTCCGGTCGCCTGGATACATGCAGATGTCGCGGGCTATAGCATACGAAAGTCTGTGAATCGGTCAGAATTCCAGTTTTATGGCCCTAAAATGCCTAACAATGTGGAGCGGTCATGGAAAAGTGATGGTCATTGTTCCTTAGGTCATTTTTATGGTCCGGCAAAATTTTAGGTGATTCTGGTGCGGTCGCCCGGATGCATGCAGATGGTGTGGGCTATTGCACACGAAAAATTGAGAAATGAGCGGAATTCCATTTTTATGGCCCTAATACGCCAAAAAACAAGGAACGATGATGGAGAAGCGATGACTATTGTTCCTTAAGTCATTTTTGATGGACCGACAAAATTTTAGGTTATTGGGTCAGGTCGCCCGGATGCACGCAAATGGCGTGGGCTACAACATAAGAAAATCTCGGTAATCGGGTGGAATTCCTATGGCCCTAAAATGCCAAAAATACTAGGAATGGACATTGCGTAGCGGTGATTATTTTTCCTTAGGTCGTTTTTGAGTCCGATTGCCTAGATGCATGCAGATGGCATACGAAAATCTGGGAATCGGGTGGAATTCCAGTTTTATGGCCCTAAAACGTCAAAAAATGAGGAACGGTGATGGCGAAGCAATAACTATTGTTCCTTAAGTCATTTTTTATGGGAAGATTTTAAGCGATTTGGATACGGTCGCCCGCGTGGACTATAGCACACGAAAATCTAGAAATCATCCTGAATTCCTAAGTAATGGCCCCAAAAACGCCATAAAACGAGGAACGGTCAGAGCGAAGCAATGACTATTGTTCATTAGGTCATTTCTGATGGGCCCATAAAAGTTTAGGCGATTTGGAGTCGGTCTCTTGAATTCCCGAGATGGTGTGGAATATAGCACACAAAATTTAGAAATCGTCTTAAATTCCTTTCTTATGTCCTCAAAACGCAAAACACCAGGAACGGTCATGGTGAAGTGATGATTATTGTTCCTTAGACCATTTTTTATGGTCCCGCAAAATTTTAGGCGATTCGGAGCCGGTCGCCCGAATTCATGCAGATGGCGTGGACTATAGCACACAAAAATCTGGAAGTCGTCGTGAATTCCTGCTTTATGGCCGTAAAATGCCAAAACCTAAGGAATATTTATGGCAATGCTATGACTAAGGTTCATTAGATCATTTCTAATGGGTCTACAAAATTTTAGGTGATTAAGGACCGGACGCCTAAATTCATGAAGATTGCATAGATATTGGCACACGAAAAAAATCAAAAATCATGCTGAATTCCTATTTTATGGCTCTAAAACATCAAAACTTAGGAATGGTCATGGAGAAGCAATGACTATGGTTAGTTACATCATTTCTGATGGGCCTACAAAATTTTATGCGATTCCGGGCCAATCTCCCGAATTCATAAAGATGGCGTGGACATTAGCACACAAAAAGCGGAAATCATGTTCAATTCCTATTTGACTGTACTAAAATGCCAAAAAATAAGGAACGATCATGGCGAGGCAATGATTATGGTTCATTAGGAATTTTTGATGGACCCACAATAGTTTTATGCGATTCGAGGCCGGTGGCCCGAATTCATAAAGATGGCGTGGACTAGCACACGAAAAAATGCAAATCGTCTAGAATTCCTATTTTATGGCCCTAAAATAAAATAAAAAGAGGAACGGTCACAGAAAGGCTATGACAATAGTTTATTAGGTCGTTCTGATAGGCCAACAAAAACTTTATGCGATTCAGGGCCTTTCACTTGAATAAATGAAGATATGTGGATTAGCACACAAAAATCAAAAATCGTGTTGAATTCATATTTTATTGCCCTAAAATGCCAGAACAATAATAAATGGCCATGGAAAGGCAATGACTATGGTTCATTAGTTCGTTTATGATAAGCCCATAAAATTTAGGCGATTCGGGGTCAATCCCCCAAATTCATGAAGATCGCATGGACATTAGCGCACGAAAAATCAGAAATCGTGTTGAATTCCTGTTTTATGGCCTTAAAATGCCAAAAATCAAGCAACATTTATGAAAAAGCAATGACTATTGTTCGTTAGATCATTTATGATAGGTCCATAAAGTTTTAGGCGATTCGAGACCGGTGCTCGAATTCATGAACGTGGCAAGGACATTAGCACACGAAAAAATCAAAAATCATGTTGAATTCCTATTTTATGGCTCTAAAACCTCAAAAAATGAGGAATGGTCATGTCGAGGAAATGACTATGGTTAGTAGGTCATTTCTGATGGGCCTATAAAGATTTTATGTGATTCGGGGCCGGTTTCCCGAATTCATGAAGATGGAATGGATATAGCACACAAAAGATCAGAAATCATGCTGAATTCCTATTTTATTACCCTAAAACGCCAAAAACAATAAATGGTCATGGCAGGACAATGACTATTAAGGGCCATAAAACTGAAATTTCGCCCGATTCCAATATTTTCGTGTGCTATAGCTGACACCTCTTGCATGGGCCCGGGCGATCGGACCCAAATCGCCTAAAATTTTGCTGGCCCAACAAAAATGACCTAAGAAAAAATAGCCACCGCCTCGCCATGACAATTACTCGTTTTTAGCATTTTAGGGCCATAAAATTGAAATTCCGCCCAATTCCTAGTTTTTCACATGCTACAACCCACGCCTCTTGCATGGGCCCGGCCGTACCGGACCTGAATCGCTTAAATTTTTTCTAGTCCATTATAAATGACCTAAGGAACAATAGTCACCGCCTCGCCATGACCATTACTCATTTTTAGCATTTTAGGGTCGTAAAATTCGAATTCGACTCGATTCCTAGATTTTTTTGTGCTATAGCCCACGCTTCCTGCATGGGCCCAGGCGATAAGACCCGAATCGCCTATAATTTTGCCGGCCCATCACAAACAACCTAAGGAATAATAGTCACTGCATCGCCATGACTATTACTCATGTGGTTGCATTTAAGGGCTATAAAACTAGAATTCCGCCCGATTCTCAGATTTTTGTGTGCTACATCCCACGCCTCCTACATGGGCCCGACCGACCGGACCCGGATCGCCTAAAGTTTTGTCAGTCCATAAAACTTGAATTCCGCATGATACCCAGTTTTTGCGTGCTACACAGTGTTTAGCATGCTAGAGGCTATAGCACATGAAAATTATAGAATCGGGTTGAATTCTAATTTTATGACCCTATAATGCCAAAAACGAGTAACGGTCATAGCGAGGTGGTGACTATTGTTCTGTAACTCATTTTTGATGGGCCGATTAAATTTTAGGCGATCTAGGTCTGATCGCCTTGGCCCATGCAGGAGGCATGAGCTATAGCACATGAAAATTTGAGAATCGGGCGAAATTCCAGTTTTATGGCCCTAAAATGCCAAACAATATTTAAAGGTCATGTCGAGGCGGTGACAATTGTCCCTTAGGTCATTTATGATGGGCCAAAAAAACTTTAGGTGATCCGAGTCCGGTTCGACCGGGCCCATTCAAGAGGCATGGTTGCCCCAGTTGACGTACGAACTGTGGTGCGATACCCTGAGCAAAGCAAATGGTAGCTTCTCGTGCCTTTGCTTGTAGTTGTCCACCATTTTCCTCAATATCTTCTTGATGTTTTTGTTGGCGGCTTCTACGGCTCCATTCATCTGTGGCCTGCATGCTCTCATACGAGTTAGTAAAACGGAAGGAAAACAAAATATTTCAAAAACAAACCCAAATATATAGCTAACATAGTTTTAACTCCCCAGCAACGACGCCAAAAATTGATCCACGTCCAATCCGCACTCAATAGTGAATGGAAATGATCGTTGGAAGAATAGTAACCAACAAGAGTCAGAGTCTATTTTCACAGGGAGTTACTAGAGGTGTTAGGAGTATACACTTCACGAAAGCGAATGGAATAACTAAGTTGTACTTCCACAAAATGTTTTGAGTTCTAATTCTAATTTTACTCTAGCAATTATAAGCTAAGAAAAGAAACTAGAAGCAAATGATTGTTTTTGGTGTTTTTCCAAGTAATTAAAATGCCTAGGGATGTGGCGATAACCTAGGTATTCGCCTAATAGGTTAAATACGTTAATACTTGTTTTGTTGATTGGGGTGTATTATAGCTCTCAGCTCTACGTTACCCACTCAATACCTCTTGGTCAAAGAGTGATTTTGCCCAATTTGGCATTCTCAAGTCCAAATGGGTATCAAACAAAATAGTTGATATAAGCTCAAGTCAGGTTCTCACTATCTCTAGTTTGAACACTTTAATTAGGCTAATCAAACCCTCAATTAGCCCAATTCCTTGTTAGCCAAGTTATCTCAAACTAGGTCACTCTTTCTCAAGTAGAGACTAAGCCAAAAAGGCATGAATCAATATTTGTAACCAGTAATTCTAAAATTGAAGCATAAACTAAGCTAAATAATCAACACACAATCATAAACAAGCATTAAATTAAATATCATAAGGTTTACACACTAGAGTTGGGTCACAACCCTAGTAAGAATCTAGCTACTCATAGTGAGAATTATATAAAATAAAGAAGAAACTCTAATTAAACCCATAATCTAAGATTAAAATGATAAAATATAATGTTTAAACACTAAAATAGTCACAAACTTCCTAAAATGGCAAAACGTAACAACTACAATAGCCCAACTTTAGAACTTGGCCTAAAAAGGTGAAACTCGTCTATTTATAGTGGCCCAAAATTCGCTAACAAAAATGCCCCTCAGGAGGTTCTGCGGCCGCACAATTCCATGTGCGGTCCGCAGATTTCTTCAGTTGCAAGATCTTGGATTCTGTAGCCACACAATTCTGGATTGCGGCTGCGAAGCATCTTCTGCGGCCGCACAATTCCATGTGCGGTCCGCAGATTTCTTCAGTTGCAAGATCTTGGATTCTGTAGCCACACAATTCTGGATTGCGGCTGCGAAGCATCTTCTGCGGCCGCACAATTCTTGTGCAGTCCGCACTTCAGCAAGGCTGCAAGACTTGGTATTTTGCATATTCTCTGACTTTTGAATCAGTTGTCAATGCAGACATTGTTCTACGGCCGCACAAATCATGTGCGGTCTGTACATCGTCCAAATTCCCGCTGGGCTCTTTCACTTGATCTGCAACTGCAGATGGAATTCTACGGTCCGCACTTTCTTCTGCGGCCTCAAAAATCCTTCTGCAAACCGCACTTCTTTAGTTTTGCATCCCTTTCTTGCCTTGTGATTCGGAACACTCCTTTTGAATCGGATTTCATCAGGGGAGACCAAATTTATAACATTCCTGTAATTTGTACACTTTCATTAGTTTTGGGAACATAAAGCAATACCTTAGGACTAAAACAAAAGCAAAAGGGTGCTCACAAATAGTCAAAATCCCCACTTATCACTCAGCCATCACAAAGAGGGACGCCCTCGGTAGAGAATATGAGGTTGTGAAGTCCAAATTGGACACAACCTCTGCCGATGCCGATGAAATGGTGGCCCAGCACAAGGCCGATGTGGAGACAACTGAGACCTGCCTGAAAGCAAAGGCCGAATATATGAAGCAGTTGTCCCGAAGAGAGGCCCTCGAAGAGATTCACACCCGAGGCCGGGGCGAAGGATCTTTACGAGCCTGAAGATGCCGAAGGCTCCGAAGATTCAGATGCCTTAGTACTTTTTTAGTTTTTGTCTCATGTATGTGTGTGTATGTATGTATATATATATATATATAAATTTTTTTTTTTTTTAAGGTCGTTTTTATTGGGCCTTTGTAAATATATTTCTGAATATATATGAAATTTTCCATTTCTGGAAAGATTGTGTCTTTACTTTTCAAGCATCATTTCATAATTTCTATTCATGTAATGTTTTTAATGCCTTAGCATAGAATCAAAATATAGTCATGGGACATTTGTTTTTCAGAGGTTCGAACAGAGCCCGTCCTCAATATAACTTTGTTTACTCGAGGCTTTGAAAACTTGGTGTGATCGAAAGTTTTTTCAAGATGCTTAAGTGAATATAGACGATACTTTTGCCGAGGGAAACCTTTTAGCAGGTATCAAGTTCTTATCAAGGCTTTACTTTCTGATTACGGGCTTCGAACGTCTTCGAGCCATTTTTAGGGTGGTCGTAGCCTTTTGTATTTGGGGACCACCTAATAGGTTTGGTGCCTCCGGGATTTGGTAGCCCGAGTTGGCCAAACATTCTTCGGACAACAGTCCCCGAATAGGGGTAGCCCTTGGGCTCAATAGTCCCCGAGTAGGGGTAGCCCATGAGCTCTTAGGATCCGGAATGTAAGAGGCAAGAAAATGTGTAATAGCAAGATGGAACTTTCTTTCAGTGTGTAAAGTACATGATCGAAAGCACATAAAAACTTGTATCACTACTAGGGTGGACTATGTGAGCACGGTTCATACGGCTGTTTGGCCCTTACAGTGAATCCTAACCACCAAGCCTTAGCTTCTAGCATACAAAGTTTTTCCTTTTTCCTTGCTAAAAACCTTAATCCCAGGGTAATATCCCCCAGTATTTGAGGTCGAGCTTGAGAGGGCTCGAATACTGTTGATATGAAGTGAACGATCATTGACTCCGATTTGAGACCTGTCTTTGAATCTAAGTTAGCTCGTTTTACTGTTGCTTTGTTAAAAACCTTGTCGAAAAACCCATTTTGAGACAAAACCGGTTCATGGGAAAAAGAGTGAAACACGTGCTTTCAGACTTAATAGCCGCATCCATCCTTGGTTGTTGCATGCAAGTGTTAGTCCGATTCATAACATGATTGAAGAGCAATCGAGATCGTACCTTAGTAGTAGTACCACTTTAAGTGTGTCATATTCCAGTTGTTTGGTAATTGCACACCGTTTCCTGCTTCAAGTTTGTATGAGCCTTTTCCAGTAATTCCGACGACTCGATATGGTCCTTCCAAATTTGGTCCCAGCTTCCCCTCATTTGTGTTCCGGGTGTGTAATGTTACTTTCCTCAACACCAAGTCCTCGATCTTGAAGTGTCGGAGGTTGGCTATTCGGTTGTAGTATCTTTCTATCCGTTGTTTCTGGGCGGCCAACAGGACTAGGACGGCCTCACGCCTTTCATCCAATAATTCCAGGATCGAGATCATGGCCTCGCCATTTGACTCTTCGGTCGCATATTGGAACAAGAGGCTCGGTTCTCCTACTTCGACCGGTATTAAGGCTTTGGCCCTGTAGACCAATGAAAATGAAGTGGCCCCGATACTACACTTCGATGTCGTATGATATACCTACATGACTTCGGGCATGATTTCCTTCCATTTCTCTTTGGCATCGGTCAACCTCTTTTTTACGTTATGAAGTATGGTCTTGTTTGTTGATTCCGCCTGTCCGTTTTCACTAGGGTGGTATGGTGTTGATAGTATCTTCTTAATCTTATGATCTTCGAAAAATTTATTTATCTTGGTGCCGATAAATTGTTTCCCATTATCGCACACAACCACGGTCGGTATCACAAATCGATGTATTATGTGGTCCCAAATGAAGTCAATGACTTCTTTCGCCTGGATCTTTTCGAATGCTTGAGCCTCAACCCATTTGGAAAAATAATCAGTCGTGAAGAGTATGAATTGAGCTTTACCGGGTGCTCACGATAGGAGACAGACGGTGTTCATTCCCCATTTCATAAACGGCCACTAGGACAGAACCGAATGGAGTAGCTCTCTAAGTTGATGGATCATCGGTGCGTGTCTATGGAAGGCATCGCATTTTTGTACGAAGTCTTTTGCATCTTTCTCCATTTAATTCCAATAATAGCCGTCCATGATTAATTTCACGACCTTGCACTAAGTTGTGAAAGGTGTATTGTTTGATGGAGCTGGGCAGACAAGAGAATAGAGAGAAGAATGGGAAAGAAGGGCGGCTGGGCATATGACAAATGATTTAGGGTTTTTGGGTATTGGGGAGTCTCTAAGGTTAAATTCAAGGGAAGGGATCTGGGAAATTGGATCGTTTGATCAACGGCCCTGATAAATCGAGGTGTTACGCATTTAAGAAAATCAATTTTAGGAAAATACGGGGACCGTTGGATCTGTGTAATTCAACGACTAGGATAATGTCTAATAATAGGTCAAGATTAAAGGGATAATAGGGATAATTTGTGACCGTTGATGATTTGAATCAACAGCTCAGATTGTTTGTGTTTGTTTTGTGTGTGGGATTAGAGAGTGACGTGGCGCGACCTGGTTGGTTCGCAAAGAGCGGCATGGACTGCCAACTTGGAATGAAATGGGGTATTTGGACTAGGTCAGGTCCGGATTGGGCTTGGTATTTGGGCTGGTTTTGATTTAATGAATAGCCATTTCATTTTTAATGAAGGAATTGCAATTGTAGCCTTTTAATTTTTAGCCCTCTTAAAATTAATTTAAATAAGCCTAACAGCTTCAATAAAATGTGGTAAAATTATTATTACTATATGTTACTAATTATTTTAATTAATTATCTATAAAGAACACATATTTCGAATTATAGCACTAATTTCAAAATATTAACATAGTAACCTAATTCACTGGAAATTAAGGAGCAATTTTGTAAAATTATAAAACCTATGTAATGTATATACAAAAGTTATTTTTATAATAGTAAATACATTTGTAATTACACAATATAAGTACTACATGATTAATTTTAAAACTAATACTTAATTAATTTATAAAATAGATATTCATTAATAGAAAATACTTTTAAAGTATTTATCGTAAATTGTTAAGCGTGAATAAATTAATTTTAAAAGGGAGGGTTATAATTGGCAGTCAACAACTCCACCACTTTGACCGGAGATGATGAAAGAGTTTTTCGGGAAGCCAATTTTGTCCCGACTTTAGGCATGCTTTGCAAGAATGGCATGAAAAATATGAGTTGCAGAATTGAGTTGAGGAAGAATATAGGAAAGTTTTGGAATATTGGGCTGAATTCTCGCTTTGAATTGCTTACATACCTCGGGCTTAACGAGGATCAGGCCTCATATAGTTTTGGAGTATGGATTTTGAGGAAACGGCACTCACAAGAATTGCCCCAGTATCGTATTGTGATGATACGGCGAGACAGAAGATTGGTTACTCACGATAGCTTGAATTTTGCGGCCTGATTTGAATAATTCAAAATTTTGAGCTCGCTAGTCATTTTGAGCTGGGATCTTGGGCCCGCTACTGGGTTGGTTGTTCCCATAGCATTGTAGTTTGGTCTGCTGCTAAGAAATAGTTCCAAGCTGTGGTGTTTTTCCATGTAAAACAAAATACAATACACGTATACCAATATATTATAATGCAGAATATATTAAGATGCAATATAAATGATGTAGGAATGATGATTTATGGCTGTCGGCGAGCCGTTATTTGGGATTGGGATGATGGGATACTTGATCCTGACTCAATTTGTTAGGCGGGTTGTATACCGTTCCGCAGCTGTCGGAGCATTTGAAAATGGTCGCCGCTTGTTGGGAGAGCTTGATTGGTAAAGTGCGTCTCCGCTTGCTTGGAGAGCTTAGCACTGAGAAATGTAAAGTATTCTCCACTCGGGAGCAATCGAAATCATGCCTAAAGATGCACGAACAAAATGTTAAAGCATTCAAAGTAATAGCGAAATGAAATATAAGCATGCCCAAGATATACTCTTGACTGCGAAGCTAAGTAGAGGCTATTAATTGGCAGAACGTTGGTGACGAGGTTTGCGATTGTCTATTCCGGCATCCATGATTGATGGAGCGGTGCTGCGGATTGCTTTTCGTTGGTGAAGTTTGCAAATTCCTATATATAAGGCTTCAGTTGGTGAAGTTGGCGTTAGATTTGTACAAGTCACTCCAATTGATTGAGATGATGATTTTTTATATATAGGACTTCGATTGGTGAAGCCGGCCTGAGATTTGTACAGGGTTCTACGGTTGGTTGAGCCGATGGTTTACTATTTACAGGACTTCGATGAGCGAAGCTATCATGCGATTTGTACAGGGTGCTCCGATTGATTGAGTCGACGATTTGCTATTTATAGGACTTCGATGAGCGAAGCCGACGTGCGATTTGTACAGGGTGCTCCGATTGATTGAGTCGACGATTTGCTATTTATAGGACTTCGATGAGCGAAGCCGACGTGCGATTTGTACAGGGTGCTCCGATTGATTGAGTCGACGATTTGCTATTTATAGGACTTCGATGAGCGAAGCCGACGTGCGATTTGTACAGGGTGCTCCGATTGATTGAGTCGACGATTTGCTATTTATAGGACTTCGATGAGCGAAGCCGACGTGCGATTTGTACAGGGTGCTCCGATTGATTGAGTCGACGATTTGCTATTTATAGGACTTCGATGAGCGAAGCCGACGTGCGATTTGTACAGGGTGCTCCGATTGATTGAGTCGACGATTTGCTATTTATAGGACTTCGATGAGCGAAGCCGACGTGCGATTTGTACAGGGTGCTCCGATTGATTGAGTCGACGATTTGCTATTTATAGGACTTCGATGAGCGAAGCCGACGTGCGATTTGTACAGGGTGCTCCGATTGATTGAGTCGACGATTTGCTATTTATAGGACTTCGATGAGCGAAGCCGACGTGCGATTTGTACAGGGTGCTCCGATTGATTGAGTCGACGATTTGCTATTTATAGGACTTCGATGAGCGAAGCCGACGTGCGATTTGTACAGGGTGCTCAGATTGATTGAGTAGATAGTTTGCTATTTACAGATTTTTGTGTCAGATGTCTGATTCCAAAGCACCGGCAAAGGATTCAAGAGCTAGCCTTAGCTGTTCTCGAAAATTTAAAGTAAAAGGAGGAGAGATAATCTTAGGCAAGTGGCGGGTCCGTCATTTCCCCTAGTGTGGTCCCAGCGATTCTTTACTATCTGTTGACCCTGCACTCAAAGAAAACTTCTTAGTGGGGGGAATTTGGTTTGTGTAGACCGTGATATTACTTTACCCCAGCTTTTGACATGATGGCGCCATGAAGTTTGGTAGATGAAACAGATTACTTTATATATAATTTTAGAAACTATTTTGAAAATACTTGTTTCTTTCAAGGCAAACGCCGTCATCCCGGATTATGACATGTTACAAAAGGTTCTCCACACGCGAATGTATCTCTTCGAGAACTTCGTCCTGTTGATATCGATCTTCCATGGTGTCTCTAACAACGCAGCTATTTGCTATTGTGACTACGTACTAATTAAGGCTAATGTATTATAGAGGTATCCTAAGGTTATGACCGAACCCTTTCAGGTTGCCTACATATCCAAAATAGAATCAGGTCTGAAGTAGTTAGTGGGATAATGATAAAATGTGATGAAACGACCGAGTCTGACTCAGGCGGCCTACGCATCCAAAACGGAACGTAGTTCAAATGCAACAGATTCAAAATAATGAGATTAAGAAATGAACATTGTTGAGTCTGACTCAGACAACCTACATATCCAAGTGGAATCGGGCCAGAACATAGTTCAATTACAAAAGACGATTGAATCCGATAAGGATTGCCTACGTGTCCCTTTCTGAGGAAATCAAGTGGGTGTAGTTCCTGAACAATATACAAAAATGACATTTGGTTTTTCTATTATAAGATAAAGGGGGAGAGAAACCAAACCCTATGTCGGTTTCCTACGTATCCCTCCGTGGGAAGTCAGGTTGAACGTAGTTCTGTTACATCAAAATCCTAACTCTATCTGTCTTCAGGTGTAATATCTCTTGATTGCGTCCAAGTTGATCGGCTTCGTGCTGATTCTTCCATCCATTTCTGGTAAGATTAGAGCTCTACCAGACAGTGCTCTGTGGACCACGTAAGGACCTTAATAGTTCAGTGCAAACGTCCTTTTAGCTTTGATGGGGAAAGATTTTCTTCAGAACCAACTACCCTAGTGTGAATTGGCGAGGTTTCACTCTTTTGTTTAATGCACTAGCCATCCTGTTCTGGTATAGCTTTCCATGACATACGGCATCCACTCTTTTCTCATCAATGAGCACGATCTGTTCTTTCCTGACGCGTATCCACTCGGCATCATCTAATTTTGCTTCTTGAATGACTCTTAATGATGCTATTTCGACTTCTGCGGGTATCACTGCTTCGGTGCATATACCAACATGTATGGCGTTGCCCCAGTAGATGTTCTCACGATAGTCCAGTAACCTAATAAAGCGAAAGGTAATTTCTCATACCATTTTCTGTAATTGTCCACTATCTTTCACAGAATCATCTTGATATTCTTGTTAGCTGCCTCGACTGCCCCATTCATTTGTGTTCTGTAAGCTGTTGAATTGCGGCGGACGATTCTAAACTTCTCGCAGATTTCCCTCATGAGGTCGCTATTGAGGTTGGCGGCATTGTCTGTGATGTTGTTCCGGACAAAATCTGTCACTGCCTCTTTGTGTCGGCCTTGTAAGTAGGTGCCTCGACCCATTTGGTGAAATAGTCAATGGATACCAAGATGAAACGATGTCCATTTGACGTTGCAGGCTCTATAGGTCCTATCACATCCATGCCCCAGGCAGTGAAAGGCCAGGTTGAACCCATTACATTTAACTCATCTGGTGGAACCCAGATGAAATCTCTGTGAATCTGGCACTGATGACACTTCATGTGGGGTTCGCATGTCCCTGCATGTATTTTTTCTAACAATCTGGTTGCTTAGTGTCTGCATATCTCAGCAAACCTAAGTGTGGGGTCCTCCTGTACAAGACTTCCCCATTGAGGAAAAAGTGGGTTACCAACCTCCATAGGGCTCGCTTCTGACCATTAGTAGCATCTTTTGGGTACTCCTAGGTCGCAAGGAACTTGATGTAGTGATACCATGGTTTACCATTTGTTCTTCATTCACATGGAAGCAATAGGCATGTTGATCCTTGATTTCTATCTCGATGAGGTCGATATAGTTCTTGTATGGATGCTGAATCATAGATGATAAGGTTGCAAGGGGATGTGCCTGAACTCTGGGGACATGCCTGAACTCTATGTTTGTGAACTTCTTGCATAGTTCTTTCATACAGTGCAGGTACGACAGTATTTTGACATTCTTAGTTGACAATTCTCCTTGGACTTGGTGGATCAGCAAATTAGAATCCCCTATGACCAAAAGTTCTTTGACGTTCATCTCGATTGCCATTCTGATTCCAAGGATGCATGCCTCATATTCATCTATATTATTGGTACAAGGGAATCTTATCCTTGCCGATGCTGGATAGTGTTGACCAGATTCCGAAATCAGGACTGCCCCAATCTCGACGTTTCCTGCTCCATCGAACAACATCCTCCACCTAGGTATAAATCTGTAATATCTTCCCCGACAATAGTACTTCTTCATCAGGGAAATATGCGGTAAGTGGTTCGTAATTCCCATCAAATGGATTCTCGGCGAGGTGGTCGGCTAAATCTTGTCCTTTGATAGCCTTCTGAGTTATGTACACAATGTCAAATTCGCTGAGGAGAATTTACCACTTAGCTAGATTTCCGGTAGGCATTGGTTTCTGAAGAATGTACTTGAGCGGGTCGAGCCGAGATATCAAATATGTGGTGTATGCTGACATGTAATGCCTTATCTTCTAAGCAATCCAAGTCAGAGCACAACAAGTACGTTCTATCAAAGTATACTTGGCCTCACATCGTGTGAATGTATTGCTTAAATAGTAGATGGGATGCTCCTTTCTCCCAGTTTCGTCGTGCTGCCCCAATATGCAGCCGAAGGCATTGTCCAAGACTAACAAAGAGAGCAACAGTGGTTTCCCTGGTTCAGGGGGAACCACCACTGGCGGGTTTCAAAGATACTCTTTGATTCCGTCGAAGGCTTTCTGACACTCCTCCGTCTGTTTCGTGGCAGCATCCTTCTTTAGGAGCTTAAAAATGGGTTCACAAATAACCGTGGACTGGGCTATGAAATGACGGACGTAATTCAATCTTCCTAATAAACTCATGACATCTTTCTTACTCTTTGGTAATGGTAATTCTTGAATGGCCTTGATTTTCGATGGGTCCAGTTCTATCCCTTTCCTGTTTACAATAAAACCCAATAGTTTTCCAACAGGGACTCCGAACGTGCACTTTACTAGATTCAGCTTCAAATTGTACCTTCGTAGGCATTCGAAAAATATCCTCAAGTCATTTGAGTGCTCTAAACTCATTCAAGATTTTATGATGACATCATCCTCATACACATCCATTTCCTTATGAATCATGTCGTGAAAGAGGGTTGTCATTCGTTCTTGAGACCAAATGGAATAACCCTGTAATAGTAGACTCCCCAAGGTGTGGTGAAAGCAGTCTTCTCTGCGTCTTCCTCGTGCATTAAGATTTGGTGGTATCTAGGAAAACAATCCACAAATGACTACAGTGCATGCTTCGTATAATTGTCGATGAGAATGTGGATATTTGGCAAGGGGAAATCGTCATGGACTGGCTTTGTTAAGATCCTAGTAATCCACACATATTCTGATCTTTCCGTCCTTTTTGGGCACTGGGCGATGTTTTCCAACCAGCTTGGATAGTTGGTGACCCTTACTAAATTTGCTTCTATTTGTTTGGTCACCTCTTCCTTTATCCTAAGACTTAAATCAGGTTTGAACTTCTTGGGCTTCTACTTGACCAGTGGTCTGGTAGGGTCAGTGGGTAGTCGATGCGAGACAATGTCAGTGCTTAATCCTGGCATGTCATCATAGGACCATGCGAACACGTCGAAGTACTGTCGGAGGAGCTCAATCATTTTGATCGACTTCTAGGTGAATGCTGATTATGGTTTCTTTCACATCTTCTTCGCTTCCAAGATTGACTACTTTTGTTTCTTCGAGGTTAGGCTTCTTCAGACTCTCCAGCTATTCGATCTCCTACGGGAGATTGTCTAGCATCATACACTCATCATATTCCTCGTACTCTGAATCGTTGCGCTCAACGGTTTCTTTACATGTCATAATCGCGGAATGCGATTTTTTATTTACTGAAAAGAAAAGCTAGGTATAAATAAAGCAGTAAAATAAAATTGTGATATTTAGGAAAACGATTCTTTTTTATTTCATCAAAAGGGGAATGTCTTACGCGTTCACAAGAGGCAAATGGCAAAAAGGTGCAGACACGGTACATGCCTCAATTGACCGTTCTCTTTCAAAAAAAAACTTTTACAGTTCCATACTACCAAGACTTCCGATAAACCAAAGATGGACTGGCTGTCCAATTCTGCAGCTCTTCCCCTAGTTCGACATCCCTTATGGTCGGTGTCTTGATGTCAGTTCCTTCACAACATTCTTCAATTATATTCACGAAAAGCTTCCTCATCCCGTCGATGATATCATCTTCAGGTGTTGAACTCTGTCCCGAACTTGCAACAAGCTCTGGTACAAAAACCTTTATCCCGGAGCTAAAGGTGCGAGCTTTCCCTTCCGAAGGCTAATATCCTATGCCATCCTTTCCTTTCTGCCTGTTGTGTCCAATTGGCTTTATGATCCCATATGACTTGGCTCCCAACCCTGTTCCTGACCTATATCCATATTTCATCATCTCCCTAATGTCCATCTTGGATCTGTATAGTGATTGCATTCCTAGATTCTATTCAGTCTTCTCCTCCTAAGTAGTTTGCATGATTTCTACAACATGGAAAGAGACTCCGTCTAGCCCCTCAATGAATGGGACAACATACTCCAAATAAACAGATTGAACTCACTCGCCATGGACCACGATCTCCTGGCATCCCCACTCCAATTTTATGTATTGTTGCAAGGTAGACGGCACAGCCCTGCCATATGTATCCAGGGCCTGCCTAGCAGAAAATTGTAAGAAGAGGATATGTCCATCACTTGAAATAGCACTGGAAAGTCGACCGACCCGAATTGCAAGGCTAGATAATTTTCCCCAATAACATCCTTTTGCGAACCATCAAAGGCTCTTACCCTTACGTGGCTTTCCTTGACTGCCCTCAAATGAATTCCCAACACCCGCAAAGTGGAGAGCAGACAAATATTTACTCCTGATACTCCATCGACTAGCACTAGGGATACCACCTTGTCCCCGCATTTGACAATGATGTGAAGAGGCTTGTTATGACTTCCTTCTTCGATAGGAAGTTCGTCTCTTCTGAAAGTGATCATGTTTGCTTCTACCATTTTCCCAATTATCGCGGCCAATGCCTTACTGGTGGTATTAATTGGTACACTTACCCCACTTAGCACTTTCAACAAAGCATCCTTATGGTTGTTAGAGCTCATCAGTAGATCCATAATGGATATCTGTGCTGGAGTTTTCTTTAACTGTTCTTCCACAAAATACTCTTTACTCGACAGCCTTTTCTAAAACTCTGCGGCTTCTAGGTCTGTTATGTTCCTCCTTGGAATTTGTTCTCTCCCCGGATTTCCTCGATTGACCTCTTCAAGGGGTAGAATCTCCTAGGCCTAGGCATACTATGGGCTACAGCAGAGTCTGTCTTCACCATGAGTAGCATCAGTAGGTTGCTACGGATAAGTTTGAACGATCACTGTAGGCTTTAGTTGTATTGTAATGATGGGAGACTTTTGAGGAGGGATCCTTGTGGCTTCTTCATTCCCTATAGTGACAATAGTTCCCTTCAGGTCATATTCTTCGTCTAATGTAATCATGTTGGCTCCCTCATTTCGATGATTTTGCAATGGGTTGCGGTTCACATTAGGCGGTGCTGGAGTGCACTGGATGGTTCCACTCTTGATCGGGGTTTCAATTTTATTTTTCAACTTGAAACAGTCTTCAGTATCGTGCCCCGGTATATTAGAATGATACACGCATCTCTTAGTGGCATCAAAATATTTGGAGGGATGTTTAGGAACCCTTCAAACAATTGGGCCAGAGTCTCAGCAATCGGGGTATAGGTTCTGGGACCCCTTTCTTCAAAGTTGGGATGAGGATATGGTGCATACATAGGTTGATTTTGGTGAGTAGTCATTTGGACAGGAGCATATGGTCATTGGGGGTTTTGGTTGTTGTTGGATCGAGGAGGGTTGTATTATGGTTGAGGGCGGTAGTATGGTTGGGTATTATAGACTGGAGCGTAAGTGGGTGGCGGTGAGTGGTTATTTGGGGAGTACGAGGTGCTTCCATGAGATGGGTTAGTTTGATAGTAGGGAACGACTGCTGAGACCTCTTCTTTCTTTTTCTTCCCGCTACCGATTGTTCCTGACTGGATGGCCTTGTTGGCCACTTGCAATGCTGCCACAGATTGAACATTACTAGATTTTATGTCCTCTTCTAAGATATCTCCCATCTTAACCAGCTCGGGGAACTTTTGACCCGTCATTCCCATCATCTTTCCAAAGTATATTCCCTCTTGGGCTCGGATGAAGTACTTAGTTAGTTCACTGTCGTCCAGCGGCGGTTGCGCCCTGGCCGCCTCCGTCCTCCACCATCATGCATATTCTTGAAATGACCCAGATGGTTTTTTCTACATGTTCACTAGCGCGAACCGATCAGGAGTGATTTCTTTATTGAATCGAAAACGGTTCATGAAGTCCTCTGCCATATCTTGCCAAGTTCTCCAATTTTGCGGGTCATATCGGGTATACCAGATGAATGCTTCTCCTATGAGACTCCTTATAAATAATTTCATCCTCAGTTTCTCTTTCCTCCCCACTCCGACCAACTTGTTACAATAAGCCCTTAGATGTGCATGAGGGTCCCTTGTCCCATCGAATACATCAAATTTTGGAGGTTTGTACCCTACTGGCATATCCACATCAGGGTGAATACACAGGTCCTCATACTCTAGGCTTTCACTTCCTCAGGCAACTTTGAGACTCTTCATTTGCCTTCTCAACATTTGCTACTGCTCAGATACCAACTCTTCTTCCTTACGCCTGGCCTCTTTCTCCATCTCGGCATACTGATCGATCACATATGGCACCCTGACCGTGACGGGTGTTGTAAAGGTAGGTTCGGTAATGGCATATACAGGGGGAACGTACTGCTCGTGAGTAGCGGCATGTGTCACAGGTATGTGATGGTTAATGGTGAAAGTGACTCTGTCACGAGGAGGGGTAGTTGTATTAGTGGTAATAGGCGGGTTTTGTGATGTCTGAGGATATTGTGGTGCGTAGGAAGTGTGAAGAGGGAGATTTGGTGGGTTAGCGGGGGTTACTGGAGGTATCATTTGAGCAGCGGGGTTTGAGGTTGGAGTGTTGTTTTGGCATGATGTTGAAGAAAATTGATCTGGGAGTGAATCCAAAGAAGGGAATCTGGGTGGTTGAGGAAGTGTTGTCACGGCAAGGTGTGCTAATTCTCTAATATGTTGTATCTCCTCCCTTGTGGATTCCATTTCATGGGCCATCGTGGCCACGCGATCATCATTCCTAGTGTTGTCATTTTCCCCTGATCGCCCCAGGTTGTCGGCTGCGACCAGAGCATGTTCAGTTGGGTCTTTTGCAGCTGACATCTTTCCCTTAGACCTTAGATTGTATGGTGGCTCTGCCAGTTCAAAGATCCAAAGGGACTCAAGGCCTAGGGCAATGATTGTGCCGGGGAGAGAGCCCAACCTAAAGTCAAATTCCACTCCTGATAGGTTACACCTACCTTGCTTTTTGTTCTGATGATCTAACAAACTTACTGTCAAGAACCAGATAAGGAACCAGTTACATATCCTCAAGACCTTAATATCGAAAGGTTCCAGCTTGGAATATTCTTCAACTCTTCAGAGTCAGAGGAACTATAGAGGGAACAGATAACTATCGTTTCCCAAGGAAACAATATAAATCAACTGCCCCAGCTGTAAAGTTGTTGCCTGCACACACCACAGTGCAGAAACAGTGCAACAGTCAACTTTATGGGAGCGTCTTTTACCTACCTTGATTACATCATCCCAATTGATGTCACAAGTGCATTATTAACATCAAAGAAGGTAAAGCAAAGTGGTTGATCACTTAGAGAATTCATTCAAGCACTCTTACGGTCATTTATCATCAAGCAATCAATTCTCAAGTGCATCAAGAACAAAGAACAACACTACTACGGACCAGTTCCCCACAACAAGTTATTGTATGTCCTTAGTTGAGTTGTAACATTGTAATAGTTCTTAAATTATAATTCCTACTTAGCTTGTTTAGAAGTAATTTGTAGGAAACTCTTTGTAAACCTTAAACCTTTGTGTTTGAGTCTTGGCTAGAGTTAATCGAGTTGTAAAGTCTTTGTAATAGAGTTATTACAAAGTGGCTTGTAATAGAGTATTACAAGTTAGTAAGGGATTAAGAGGTTAATTCCTAGGTTGCATAGGTTGTAATTTAAAAGTTACTCAGTAGTGAATTTGAAAAACTACAAGGGTAGGTCGTGGTTTTTAATCCCGTTGAGCTGGGAAGTTTCCCCGTAAAAAAACTCTTGTCGTCTACTTACTGTTGTGTGCATGTGTTCTAGTGGAACCGATAGAGAACCTGGTTCTCTATAGAGTTTAGTGGACCTTTATATTCTATCAATTGGTATCAGAGCGGGTTCTTTCTACCAGGTTAACACCTAAAAAGGATCCTCTTGGCTGCTTCTCCAAACTTCGAAGAAGGCCAGTCTACTTATAGACCACCTAGGTTCAATGGGCAGTATTACGGATGGTGGAAAACTAGGATGCACGACTTCATCATGGCTGAAGATTCTGAGCTATGGGATGTTATATGTGACGGACCCTTTATCCCTACCAAGAACCTTGGCGACCCAGTTGTAACCATTCCCAAAACAATGAAGGAATTCAATGATGCTGATCGAAAGGCGGTACAGAAGAATTTTAGTGCAAAGAAAATTTTTGTTTGTGGCATTGGTCCTGACGAATACAATAGGATATCAGCATGTGAGTCAGCCAAGGAAATTTGGGAAGCCCTTCAGACAGCTCATGAAGGAACAACACAGGTGAAGCAATCCAAGATCGATATGCTCACAATTGAATACGAGCTCTTCAGGATGAAAGACAATGAACCCATCCAAGATATGCATACGCGGTTCATCTCTATCATCAATGAGCTTCACTCTCTTGGTGAAATCATTCCAAGAAACAAGCTTGTCAGAAAAATCCTTAGTGTGCTACCCAGTTCTTGGGAAAGCAAAATGAACACTATTATAGAGGCGAAGGTCTTGCAGGGGCTAACCATTGACGAGCTTGTTGGCAATCTGAAAACATATGAAATGAAGAAGAGGAAGGACAATGAAAGAAGAGAGCCCAAGAGAGAGAAGAACCTGGTCCTCAAGACGGACGGAAATGATTCAAGTAGTGAGAATGGTGATATGGCTTACTTGACAAGAAGACTCCAGAAGATGGTTCACAGGAATGGAGGCATTCCAAAAAGAGGAAGTTCTAGCAAGCCAAAAAATTATGACCTCTGTTATAAATGTGGCAAGCTAGGATACTTCATCAAGGATTACCCTCTCTTAAAGCAAGATCAGTACAAAAACAACTTTGACAAAGCAGCCAAGAGGAACCCAGTTCCTGATAAATGCTTCAATAGAAAGAATGACGCTAACAATGTTGTAAAACAAGCTTTGTTGCATGGGGAGACTCTTCTAGCGAATCTGAAGAAAATGATCATGGCGATTGTTCAATGATGGAAGTGGAAAGTGAAGCAACTGGGTATGATTCAATCTTTGCCTTGATGGCTCAGTCTGATGATGATGAAGATGACGACGATGATGAGGTAAATTTTCGGGATGTTCAGAGAAATCTTAAATCTTATTCTCCTAAAAAAACTCATGTCATTGGAAAATGTCTTAATTGATGCTTATCATAGTCTTATAAATTATAAATATGCTTTAACTGTGGAGTTAGGAGAAGTATAACAGACCAGAGATGACCTTGTAGTCGCTGTAGTTGATTTAAAAAAAACAATTGAGAACTTGAATAAAGAGAAAGATGCCTTCGATAAACAAAAATTGCAAATATAGAACATGAAAGAGATGATCTAATGGTGATTGTGGTAGACCTAAAAGAGACCATTGAGTGTGTAAAAAAAGGGAAAAAGAAGTCTTATCTGAGAAAGTTACTAACCTTGAGCACGAGAGAGATGACCTATTAGTCGTAATAGTGGATTTGAAGGAAACAGTTGGGGAACTTAAAATGGAGAGTAGGTCTGAAAATTCTAAAAAGGGAAAGGAAATTGCAAGCGAGGAACACATTAAGCTTGAAAGTGAGTCAAATTCAGTGAGTCTAGCCTGTGTGCTGAGCTTGAGAAAAACAAACAACTTCAGGAAGAACTAGGCAAAGTGAAGAGTGATCTTGAAAGGTCACTCAAATGGACCTGGTCCTCTGATGATATCACTGCCATATACACCAACAATGGGGGAAACAGGCAGGGGATTGGGTTTCAAAGGAAAAAGATTCCCTACAACCCTCATAGCAAGTACATTACTATATCTGACAATTGGCTTTATACTTACTGCGGTAATAACGGGCACTTTAAAGAAAACAGTAAGGCCAGATTTCAGTCACAACTGAAAAACAAATCTTTTGCTGAAAATGTAACTACTGGTAGAGAACCTGGTCCCTCATATAAAAAACGCACAATGCCTGCATGGACAAAAATATATCTCATTCATCCCTTTCCTCATTATAATGGACCCAAACTAGTTTGGGTTCCCAAGTCTAACTCCTGATTTACTTGTGCATGGAACAGTAAAAGAAAGAAGCCTACAATGGTACATGGATAGTGGTTGCTCAAAGCATATGTGTCACGCCCCAAAACCGAGGAGCGCGACCGGCGCTCAACCGAGTGAATCCGACTGAGCAAGCCTGTTAGATTTCATTCTACCCAAACTCATCCACGAATGGAGATAATGCATATTTTCCTTAATTAGACAAAAGGTATTCACGTCTACAATACCAATTCATTTCCAATAGTTTCATCATTTTTAAAGTTTCAATTGGACAAGTAATATAACCACACCATAATATATATATTTTGACTTTCCCAACACTAATACACAACCCACACTATGTCTACAGAGCCTCTATAAATAAAGAAGAGTACAACGATAATGCCGGCAACAAGACCCCGGTTATACCTCAAACAGAATACATAAAGTACAAAAGATTCATGACCCCAGAATGAAGTGGGGCTCACCTAGTCAGTTGGGAAAAAGGTGCACTGCTATCACTGATCAATATCTCCTGCTGTGGAACCACCTGCATCCATTTAAAGATGCAGCGCCCCGACAAAAGGGACGTTAGTACCGTTGAATAGCACTAGTATGTATAACTAAACACCCTCTGAATAGAATGACAAATAATACAACAAGATTATCATAATATCAATGAAATCCTTAATCAACATCAAACCTCAATTTAGGATCAAGACAATGTTTACATGAATTTCCATATCTCACATTGGGAGATTTTAAGTATCGATATACCATTGTTCACAATACCAATGCCACCGTACTTTTAGCACGGAGTCCGATCAAGACCCGATCGGCTAAGCTATCTCATTAGAGAATCAACAACAATTACTATCAATACCAATACCACCGTAAATTTAGTACGGAGTCCGATCACGACCCGATCGGCTAGGCTATCTCATTAGAGAATCAACCACAATTACTGTTAATATCAATTTTCAGCACAATCACCACCATATGTGCGGCATGGTGTCCGATCATGACCCGATCAGCTAGGCTGTCTTATTTGAGACATCAACCTTTTTATATCAATTATTGCATTTCATAATACTTTCACATCTTTTCATTTCATTGGCACTAGTAGCCATAATTATAAGATCATTCTTGGCACGTTGGCCATATTCAGTATTTCATGCTCACCTTATTAATTTCAAACATCATTATCATCATCAACAACAAATACAATTCAAATCAAGGTGTGCAGTACACGTGTGAGCAATTTAGAGTCTAAGGCACATAGAGATATTTCACAAAACTAAGCATAATAGCCTTCATTTAAACTTGACTTATAGTCAAAACATTATTAATGCACAGTCCATTTTTTACACATCCTCAATTGGTAACATAACATGAATAAAGAATTCGGGATGGTTGTTGAACATATTTCTTTCAACCCAATCTTACTCGGAATAGCCAGTTTCATAATGCATCACTCGGGACTCACATAATTTACATGAATATCGTGGGATTCAATTCTAAGAGAGAAGAGTTTAGCTAACATACCTCAATTGAGCTTCCTTAAACTTTTAAATATTCCGAAATTCTTAGCAACTTCAATCTATTTTAGAAATATAACAAATTGAATCAAAATTAGGAAGATGATAATGGTTCTAGCTCATTTGAGCATTTTATCAAACACTAGGTGTGCACAAGGTTTCAAGGTCTTTTTATGGAGGACTCCATCATCCCACAATCCAATCTTTACCATGCTTAGTTCAACAATCTTCCTAGACCTCTTGATATCACATGCATGTAAGATAATCAACTCTCATGCCCAAATATTATCTTACTCATTACCCATTTTCACATGATTTCGAAATTAGGGTTTAGGGTGTAGAATCTTACCTCTAGGATGAAGACCTAGTCAGCTTGCCTTCTTAATCTTCCAAAACTTGAGCAAGAATTGAAGAACAATTATTGAAGAACACATTCTCACTCTAAGGCACTCTCTCTCACTCTAAAATGTCAGATTATATCTCAAAAATGGCCCAAAACGTGTATTTAACGAAGTAGGGTCGGGTTTTAAAAACCCAAAAATGAAGCTCCGGAACAGGTTCTGCGGTCACATAATGATTATGCGGACCGCATATCGGTTGCATAATGGTTATGCGGACCGCATATCGATCGCATAATTGGTGTCCAAAATGACCAAAAATCTGCCTAACTCTGTGGTCACTATGTGGTCCGCATAATTGTTCTGCGGTCGCATAGTGCACCGCATAACAGTTATGCGGTCGCATAGTTGACCGCATAATTGCTTCCAATTGACCCCATTAACTGCCTCACTCTGCGGCCATTTTGCGGTCCGCAGAGTGATTCTGCGGTCGCATAATGGACCGCAGAAATGTATATTTCCGCCTACTTACCGGTGCATTGTTCAACCCAAAAGGTCCTAGCCGCGGTGAGCAAGCTCGCCGCAAAGAATTTCTATAATACTCAACACGTAAAACCAATTCGGCACCACGAAACATTACTTTCTTTTTTGCAAATTTTATGGGGCTTTACATTTAAGTACTTCGAAATTTTCTGGGGTGTTACATTCTCCCCCGCTTAGGATCATTCGTCCTCGAATAAGGGTAAACATACGTCATTAGCATCTTATGCAACTTAGTTTGTTTAATACCATAAACTAGCAGTCCCAAATTTGACTAACTCCCTAAATTTCCAAAACTTTTGCCAGAGTTTCCTTTGTAATTCGGCCTATCCACCTGTCAGAGAGCCCCAGAAACACATTCTAACAGCATATACATAATCCAACGATGTAACATACCAATTGTGGCCTCATAAGCAATATATTTCCAGAATGGAACACCCTCAACATCAAATGTACAGATCATATATAATTTATAGAAAGTAAGTCTTATAATTTTCCTAGATCACAACTTTATAAATACATGGTCATTCAAACAAATAAGGATACTTTTTCTTCAGTTCTTCCTCGGCCCCCCAAGTAGCCTCTTCAACCTGTTGGTTTCGCCACAACACTTTCACTGAGGTAATTTCTTTATTTCTCAATTTTCGGACTTGGTGATCAATAATAGAAATCGAAATCTCTTCGTAAGTCCATTTCTCATTTACCTCAGTAGTCTCAACCGGAACAATGAGTGTCGGATTTCCAACTACTTTCTTCAACATAGACACATGAAACACCGGGTGTACTAATGACATCTCAGGTGGTAGTTCAAGCTTGTATGCCACCTCACCGGTCCTCTGAATTATTTTGTACGGTCCGATATACCTCGGACCCAATTTCCCTTCCTTACCAAATCGCGTTACACCCTTCATGGGGGAAACTTTCAAGAATACCCAATCATCGTTTTTGAACTCCAAATCTCTATGACGAACATTCAAATAGGATTTCTGATGACTCTGGGAAATCTTTAACTGCTCCGTAATGATTTTAACTTTTTCCACAGCCTGATGCACAAGGTCTGGCCCTATCAACTCTGCTTCCCTAATTTCGAACCACCCAAGGGGAGATTTACATCTCCTACCATATAAAGCCTCGAACGGTGCCATTTGAATGCTAGCATGATAGCTATTTTTGTATGCAAATTCTCTGAGTGGTAAATGATCATCCCATATACCTTTGAAATCTAGAACACAAGCATACAATATATCCTCAAGCATCTGAATAGTCCGATCTGCCTGCCCGTCAGTCTGCAGGTGAAAGGTTGTACTAAGATTCACCTGAGTACCCAAACCTTGCTGAAATTTCTTCCAAAAGTTAGCAGTGAATTGTGCTCCCATATCAAAAATAATGGAAATTGGGGTACCCGCAACCTGACTATTTCTTGGATATACAATTGAGCATATTTCTCCACTGTGTCGGTAGACTTAACCGGCAAAAAGTGTGCTGATTTCGTGAGTCGATCCACAATCACTCAAATTGAGTCAAACCTATGAGGAGTACGCGGCAGTCCTACCACAAAGTCCATATTAATCATTTCCCACTTCCACATTGGAATTTCTATATTCTGTGCCAACCCACCGGGCTTCTGGTGTTCGGCCTTCACCTACTGACAATTTGGACATCTCGCCACAGATTTCGCTATATTTCTCTTCATATCGTTCCACCAATAGACCTCCTTAAGATCATGATACATTTTTGTAGAACCCGGGTGCACGGAATACTTAGAAGTGTGAGCCTCAGTAATAATTCTTTCCCAAAGACCATCCACATTTGGAACACACAACCACCCTTTGTACCTTAGTGTACCATCATCCAAGCCGAGAGAAAAAGACATAGTCTTATGTTTATTAATACCCTCTTTTAATTGTGCCAACAATGGATGGTTGTATTGCTTCTCTTTGACTTCCACAACAAGCGATGATTCAACTCTATTTTGCACAACTATCCCTCCTTCACTAGAGTCCGCAAGACAAACTCCTAAACTAGCCAATCGGTGAACTTCCTTGACCAATGGCCTTTGGTATGCCTCCAAGTGTGCTAAGCTACCAATAGATTTATGGGTAAGAGCATCCGTCACAACATTGGCTTCCCCGGATGATATAGAATATTGATATCATAATCATTACGTAACTCATGACATCTTCTCTACCTTAGATTCAATTTCTTCTATTTGCAAATATATTGGAGGATATTTTGGTCCGTGAATATGTCCACCTGGACCCCATACAATTAATGACGTCAAACCTTTAATGTATAAATCACAACCGCAAGTCCTAAGTCATGTGTTGGATTGTTTTTCTCATGATTCTTGAGTTGCCTAGAGGTATAAATGATAATCTTGCCATATTTTATCATTAGTGGAACATCTATATCAGATTTCTCGTTCATATGACCTCCTAGAAATTGAGTCCTACAAAACTTTCCTTGATACGGTTACGATCTTATTAGTACTTGCAACTTATTTTTCCAAATTTATCAACAAAAGACATTACTAGGCCAGTTTTCTTATGGGACCATCTGTTTCAAATGAATAACATCTACTAGCTTGCGCGCACACCCTGATAACATCAACCTGCATGGCATTGCCTATATATGTGAAGTAACATCGTGCTCAGACCTTTCTTAGTCATCCTCTTTCCTCATTATAAGTCTTATAGTATTTTAATAAACCACTATACTTCCCTGGTGAACATTCTCACGATTCATCTTTACTGCTAAACACTTCCCAAAACACATATCGATACCCTTCATATATATTTAACCCGAACATGGCCCTTTCTCAAACTTGAGATCCTCCTAAATTCTTCAACGGCGACTTCTTGTTTTCCTTTTAAGTGTAGGACTTAGTCCACCCGATTCCATCCTCGATGAGTAGCTCACCTTATTCCCCGTGTTGTAGTTACCAATAGTGTTTCCTGGTATTGCAGCCTAAGAGCTATCATGTTAAACATGTTTGGTTCGTAACAAGTGTTCATCCTCTCTTAATTTGTTTCAAACATTTCCCCTTTGGTATAGACAATATTTTGATACTATATTTCCTTTGTGACTAGAGCATTCACTCTTATCCCATTTTGCCATTAATTCATAGTTGACAACCTTATTGTGTCACACACTTATTTGCCTCCCATGAACTCGTAGTATCATTGTGTCTGGTTTGTTGAGTTTATCACACCACCACTTCATCACCAATAGTCTCGCTTTCCAATGTAATATGTATACATGAACTCCCTCTATATCTTTTAGTTGATATTTGGCATTACTCAAGTCGTCTGCATTACAGTTAATCCTTTATATCTTCTATTAACACTTGTGCACTAGGAGAGTCCACCATTCTGATACGAACTATTTTGCGATAACCATAACCATCTTAATTTATAGATTTTCTTCCAATTTTGCTCGCCTCATTCTCCCTAGTTATTGAATAGCTATGCGCCCTTCCATACATTACGTGGTCTTTTCCCTTAGTCGGGAATTCATCCTGCTCGCCTCTCGACACTTGTTGGGATAACCATGGGAAAGTATGTTCATCCGTGTATCACTTAACACTTCCTTGCTTGTAAGATTCTTAACAGACTCTCCATCAAGTATCGATGCACTCTTGGGTTATTATAACATCACATTTATCTTTTCCACTCGTTCTGTCTTACTTAAAGCCTTAGAGGTTTAGCTAAATCGCAAATCCGTGATTAACTCATTCTAAAAACTTACAACCTTTCACATTTGACCTATATTACTTCCTTGGGTTCCATTGTTCTTGACCCCCTAACAAGTATAAAATACCTTTGTAAACATACTCTTAGTTGCTAGGATCGTTGTCATTCACATTGCCATGTATGAAGAATTTACATTCCTTAACCTTCTACCTTTTTGGGGTACTAGTGGTCTATCATTAGCATATCCTTTCAGAGAATCATGCTACCCATTATCTCTTTTCTAGACTACATGGTCTTAGCTACATGGTCTTACTCTTGTTTCATTGTATTTAAGTGGCCTCTC
Organism: Nicotiana otophora; assembly: GCA_000715115.1. Classification (NCBI taxonomy): domain Eukaryota; kingdom Viridiplantae; phylum Streptophyta; class Magnoliopsida; order Solanales; family Solanaceae; genus Nicotiana; species Nicotiana otophora. Next base: position 28,846 of record AWOL01S0035122.1, read on the forward strand.
TATGGCCCTTCCTCCCCAACTTGGAGTGAATGATTCACATTTTGACACAAGTCTTGAATTTAGCAAGTTCAGGGACATATGTCTCATGTCTCTATCCCTCATATATATATTCGACTATTAGGGAGATTTAAATCACCATGGTATTAACCTCATACGTTCTCTACTCGTATTCAGCCACATAGGCTTGGGATCCAACTCCCTCATGTCAATATCATTTTTGGAGTGTAACACCACCTCGCACATTCCTAGGATTCTTATAACGTTCACAGTGCTAGGGTCCTCTCATTGTGGGTTCAATCAACTCTCATTTCATAACTTCTTGTCTCCCGTGAGAGACCTACACATTTATCATTACTCTCCAGGCTATACTTTTCATATATCACGTGCCTATGAAACATGTTTATATCTTAGAATCATATACATAGTTCCCACACTATCCACATGTACTAGTTAAGCTTATGTCTCATTTATCACGTCACTGCCTCTTTCGAGGTGGGTAATCACTTCTAGCACTCCTCTCATATAAAGTATGCTCATGGTATGATATACTTGTCTCATATATCATACTATTCATTCAACACGATACATGTGCCATCTGTTTAATATCCAAGCCTTTACCCTTTCGTCATGTCACATAATAGCATTACTTGGAATAAACCAAAAGAGCATTTAAACTTACCTTGAACCACAACGCACGAGTTGGAGGAAGAACAATTTCACAACCAGTTTTATCGCACGATTCAGAATATCAAAGAAAGATAATATTCCTAAATGCCCATGTAGCATCCTAATTATAGATGTGGTCGACAACACACCGATAATAAGGACTCTACTAGACACGGCTCCGAGACATCCTAGGACACTTTAAAATATTAGGCTCTGGTACCAAGTTTGTCACGCTCCAAAACTGAAGAACGCGACCGGCGCTCAACCGAGCAAACCTGTTAGATTTCATTCTACCCAAACTCATCCATGAATGGAGATAATGCATATTTTCCTTAATTAGAATAAAGGTGTTCACGTATACAATACCAATTCATTTCCAATAGTTTCATCATTTTTAAAGTCTCAATTGGACAGGTTATACAACCACAACATAATATATATATTTTGACTTTCCCAACACCAATACATAACTCACACTATATCTACGGAGCCTCTATAAATAAAGAAGAGTACAATGATAATACCGGCAACAATGCCCCGACTATACCTCAAACAGAATACATAAAGTACAAAGGATTCATGACCCCGGAATGAAGTGGGGCTCACCTAGTCAGCTGGGAAGAAGGTACACTGCTATCACTGATCAATATCTCCTGCTGTGGAACCACCTGCATCCATTTAAAGATGCAGCGCCCCTGGCAAAAGGGACGTTAGTACTGTTGAATAGCACTAGTATGTATAAATAAACACCCTCTCAATAGAATAACAAATAATACAACAAGATTATCATAATATCAATGAAAGCCTTAATCAATATCGAACCTCAATTTAGGATCAAGACTGTGTTCAAATTAATTTTCATATCTCACATTGGGAGATTTTTAGTATCGATATACCATTGTTCACAATACCAATGCCACCGTACTTTTAGCATGGAGTCCGATCACGACCCGATCGGCTAGGCTATCTCATTAGAGAACTAACTACAATTACTGTCAATATCAATTTCCAGCACAATCACCACCATGCGTGCGGTATGGTGTCCGATCACGACCCGATCGGCTAGGCTATCTCATTAGAGAACTAACTACAATTACTGTCAATATCAATTTCCAGCACAATCACCACCATGCGTGCGGTATGGTGTCCGATCACGACCCGATCAGCTAGGCTGTCTTATTTGATACATCAACCTTTTTATATCAATCATCGCATTTCATAATACTTTCACATCTTTCCATTTCATTGCCACTAGTGGCCATAATTATAAGATCTTTGTTGGCACGTTGGCCATATTCAGTATTTCATGCTCACCTTATCAATTTTAAACATAATTATCATCATCAACAACAAATACAATTCAAATCAAGGTGTGTAGTACATATGTGAGCAATTTAGAGTCTAAGGCACATAGAGATATTTCACAAAATTTAGCATAATAGCCTTCATTTAAACTTGACTTAAAGTCGAAATATTATTAATGCACAGCCCATATTTTAACACATCCTCAATTAGTAACATAACATGAATAAAGCATTCGGGATGCTTGTTGAAAATATTTTTTTCAACCCAATCTTACTCGGAATAGCCAGTTTCATAATGAATCACTCGGGGCTTACATAATTTACATGAATATCGTGGGATTCAATTCTAAGAGAGAAGAGTTTAGCTAACATACCTCAATTGAGCTTCCTTAAACTTTAAAATGTTTTGGAATTCTTAGCAACTTCAATCTATTTTAGAAATATAACAAATTGAATCAAAATTAGGAAGATGATCATGGTTCTAGCTCATTTGAGCATTTTATCAAACACTAGATGTGCATAAGGTTTCAAGGTCTTTTTATGGAGGATTCCATCATCCCACAATCCAATCTTTACCATGCTTAGTTCAACAATCTTCCTACACCCCTTGATATCACATGCATGTAAAATAATCAACTCTCATGCCCAAACATTATCTTGCTAATTACCTATTTTCAGATGATTTCGAAATTAGGGTTTAGGGTGTAGAATCTTACCTCTAGGATGAAGACCTAGTCATCTTACCTTCTTAATCTTCCAAAACATGAGCAAGAATTGAAGAACAATTATTTAAGAACACCTTCTCACTCTAGGGCACTCTCTCTCACTCTAAAATATCAGATTTTATCTCAAACATGGCCCAAAATATGTATTTAACGAAGTAGAGTCGGGTTTTAAAAACCCAAAAAATGAAGCTCCGGAACAGGTTCTACGGTCTCATATGTGACCGCATAATGGTTATGCGGACCGCATATCGGTCGCATAATTAGTGTCCAAAATGACCAAAAATCTACCTGAGTCTGCGGTCCGCATAACTGTTCTGCGGTCGCATAGTGCACCGCATAACAATTATGCGGTCGCATAGTCGACCGCATAATTGCTTCCAACTGACCCCATTAACTGCCTCACTCTGGGGCCATTTTATGGTCCGCAGAGTGATTCTACGGTCGCATAACGGACCGCAGAAATGCACTTTTCCGCCAAAAATGTTCTTTACTTTTCGGTGCAATGTTCAACCCAAAGGTTCCGAGCCGCGGAGAGCTTGAATTTCTATAATACTCAACACGTAAAACCAATTCTGCACCACGAAACATTACTTTGTTTTTTGCAAATTTTTACGGGACTTTACACTTAAGTACTTTGAAATTTTCTGGGGTGTTACAATATGACTGAAAGTACAAATGATTTCCATTCACTTAAGGCCCTGCAAGGAGGAAGTGTATCCTTTGGAAATGGAAAGAAATGATACATTCTGGGAGTTGGAAGGATTGGGAAGTCTCTGTCGCACTCAATCGAAAATGTGTCCTATGTAAATGGGTTGATGTACAGCTTGCTAAGTGTTTCCCAGATCTGTGACAAGGGAAACAAGGTGGAATGTTTGTCAAATATCTGTATAGTCACAAACCTAGTGACTGGTGAGGTGGTGCTAGTAGAAAAAAGATACAAAAATATATATGTTGCTGATGTTGAGTCTCTGCACAATGGTGATCTCAGCTCTCTAAGTATTGTAGATGATGATGCTGAACTATGGCATAGGAGGCTGGGACATGCAAGCTTCTCATTGCTGAACAAATTGGTTAGGAAAGACTTGGTTCGTGGTCTGCCCAAGTAAATCTTTAAGGATCACAAAGTGTGTGACGCATGTGTAGAAGGCAAGCAAGTCAGATCCTCATTCAAGCCCAAAAAGGAAGTCAGCACCTCAACGCCACTTGATCTCCTTCACATAGATCTATGTGGACCTATGAGGGTTCCAAGCAGAGGAGGAAAGAAGTACATCTTTGTGATAGTTGATGACTACTCTAGATTCACCTAGACTCTGTTTATCAGGACCAAGGATGAAACCTTTGAAGTGTTCGTTGCTTTTGTCAAGAAGATCCAAGTGAAGACGGGTAATAAGGTGACCAGCATCAGGTCTGATCATGGGACAGAGTTTGACAATGCAAAATTTGATGAGTTATGTACCAAAAATGGTATCACTCACAATTTCTCAACACCAAGAACACCTCAACAAAATGGTGTTGTGGAGAGGTAGAATAGAACTCTTGAAGACATGACAAGAACAATGTTGATTGACAATGGGATTGCAAAGAATTTCTGGGCAGAAGCTTTCAACATTGCCTGCTATTTGATGAATAGGTACATGATCAGGTCCCTTCTGAACAGAACTCCATATGAACTGCTGAATGGAAGGAAGCCCAAGCTGGCACATCTAAGGACTTTTGGGTGTAAATATTTTGTTCTCAACAATGGAAAGGAAGCTCTTGAAACATTCGATACCAAAGTGATGAAGGAATTTTTCTGGGATACTCATCGCAAAGCAAAGCTTACAAAGTGTACAACAAAAAGACTCAATGTGTTGAGGAAAGTATACATGTGATCATTGATGAATCCCACCTCTCCTGTGAGAAAGACAGAAATGTTGATCAAGATGGAGAACCCTTATTTGTCCCTGGTAAAGTCATTGACATGGCAAATGGAAAAAATGACATGATGAGTCAGGTCAGGGATTCAAATGACAATGGCATAGATGAATCTCCAGCTGACATAGAGGAGCCCGGTTCCTCAATCACAGCAACTGAAGCTGAAAATAGAGTTCTTGATGCAGTCCAAGGTACTCGACTCACTGAAGTAAGAAGCGCCCAAGAACGTCAATCATATATACCTGGGGCCTCTACCAATAAGATTCAGGTACCAAATTGGAAGCACAAAAGCTTACATCCTCTTGACAACATAATCACCCCTCTTGACTCAGGAGTTCAAACCAGATCAAAAGCAAGAAACTCACTTGCCTTTTCAGCCTTTCTTTCTCAAATAGAACCCAAAAATATCAAAGAACCGTTGAAATATGCAGACTGGATCACAGCCATGCAAGAGGAGATGCATCAATTTGAAAGAAATAAGGTATGGCACCTGGTCTCCCGAACTGCAGATCGAACTATCATAGGAACCAGGTGGGTATTCAGGAACAAACTTGATGAGTTTGGAAATACAACAAGAAATAAGGCAAGGCTTGTAGTTCAAGGCTACAATTAGGAAGAAGGGATCTATTGTGATGAAACATTTGCTCCAGTTGCTCAAACGGAAACCAATAGAATTCTTATTACCTTTACATCTCATATGGAGTTCACACTGTTCCAAATGGATGTCAAAAGTACATTTCTAAATGGCTATTAGAAAGAAGAAGTTTATGTTAAGTAGCCTCCTGGTTTTGAGTGTCACGAGCATCCTGAGCATGTGTTCAAACTGTACAAGGCATTGTACGGGCTAAAGTAGGCTCCCCGGACTTGGTATGAAAAGTTGTCAAAATTCCTTCTAGAAAATGGATTTACAAGAGGGAAAATTGACAACACTCTTTTTCTGAAGAAACGAGGGAGGAACCTGCTCATTATTCAGGTATACGTTGATGATATCATCTTTGGAGCCACAGCTGACTCCCTTTGCGGAGAATTTGCAAAACTCATGGGGAGTGATTTCGAGATGACTATGATGGGAGAATTAAATTTCTTCCTAGGACTTCAAGTGAAGCAATCTTAGAAAGGAACATTGATAAGTCAGCATAAGTACATCAAGGAATTACTGAAAAGGTTTGACATGGAAGTATCAAAAGTCATTGACACCCCTATTGCCACAGTTACCCGTCTAGACATGGATGAACCTAGTTCCAATGTAAATCAGACCATGTATAGAGGGATCATAGGGTCACTCCTGTATCTTACTCCAAGCAGACCAGACATCGTTTTCAACGTAGGTCTTTATGCGAGATTTCAATCCAATCCAAAGGAATCTAATATGAAAGGTGCCAAGAGAATATTGAGATATCTCAAGGGAATGCAGGACCTGGTTCTCTACTATCCCTCAGGTGAAAACTTTGATCTTATTGGGTATGCTGACACTGATTATGCAGGATATCTGGTGGACAGGAAAAGCACGTCTGGAATGGTACATTTCCTAGGTTCTTGCCTAATCTCATGGGGTACGCGGAAACAGAACTCAGTAGCACTCTCAACTGCAGAAGCAGAATATGTAGCAGCTGCCTCTTGCTCTGCTCAATTACGGTGGAACAAGCAGAAGTTGGAAGACCTTAGAGTGCTCTCAGATTGCGTGCCTCTCTTATGTGATAAACCAAGTGCACTCAATATGGCAAAAAATCCAGTTCAACATAAGAAAACCAAGCACATTGATGTACGTCATCATTTTCTAAGAGACAATGTTGAAAAAGGGCTTATATGCATGAAGTTATGCAGCACTGAAGATCAAATTGCAGATATTTTCACCAAAGCCCTGAGCAGAGAACAACAACAACAACCCAGTAGAATCCCATTAATGGGGTCTGGGGAGGGTAGTATGTACGCAGACCTTACCCCTACCCCGAAGGAGTAGAGAGGCTGTTTTCGAAAGACCCCCGGCTCAAAAAAAAAAAATGAAAACGAGAGATAATATTAGTATCACAACAACACTCATAAGATAAATAGCAATATCATGAAATTCAGAA
>AWOL01S0035122.1:38622-75739 GCA_000715115.1 Nicotiana otophora
GCCTCCAGGCATCTCCAGAGAATTTCTCTAGGAACCTTGTCGTACGCTTTCTCTAGGTCAATAAACACCATGTGCAGATCCTTCTTCCTCTCTCTGTATAGTTCCACCAACCTTCTAACAAGGTGTATAGCTTCTGTAGTCGAACGACCCGGCATGAACCCGAACTGGTTGTCGGATACAGACACCGTCATCCTCACCCTCGCTTCAACCACCCTCTCCCACACTTTCATGGTATGACTCAGTAATTTGATACCCCTATAATTGTTACAACTCTGGATACCCCTGAGCAGAGAACACTTTGAGAAAAATCGCCTGGCACTGGGGTTGATAAAACCCAATGGAGAACCTGATCCCTCAATGATTGGCTATGAAATAAATGTTCAGGTAAATTTAGCTAAAAAGTGTTTTCTGGCAAAGTCTAACTCACCTCTATACCGTTACAGGTAGACACGCATGATAATTACAGAGTAAATAGGCAGTTGATGCAGTATGCACTGGTAAAAAGGGCAAATCTTACAGATGCAAGATTAGTCAGGCAACCTGGTTCTCCAGACACATGTTAATAGTTTCTCTGTTCTCTCATGCACAATTTTGAATGGTTAAAACAAGTGCCATGTCATCAGTATGTCAGTTACTTTTTCCTTGCGTCCTTTGAACACCAAACATCTCACCCATTGAGAACCGACCCAACTCCCAAAACTGCCGCTCTTTCTTAACTTGTCCCTCATCCATCATAAATTCATCTATCACTATCACAACTCGTCCTATCAAATTTCAAAACCCCATTCTTCTGCCTCTCTTCAAACTGCCAAATCCCTTCTCTTCTTCTCACCATGCCTGAAAATCAAACAACCTCGAGTGTTCCAAGTGACATCCCCATTGAGTCCTCACCTGTTGAAATATCGATATTAGACTTTTCACCCCACACCGCTGCTAACCAAAACCCTGGGACAGAGTCACCCCACATTCTGTCTCCTCTCCTACCCACTCGAGTTCTGGTTCTTATATGAGTCGCAAAATCTCGACTCCCAAAAGATTTGTAGCCTAGAACCCTTCTCCTACTTTGCCGGAAAAAGGGGATGAACAGAGTACTGCTGACAAAGAAGAAAATCAGGAAATTTCAACTTCGCCTATGAAAAAAGGGTCAAAGGTTGATCTAACTGATAGTTCCGAGAAGTTTGACTCAACAAAGACTGCTCCTGATCTTGTGTCCACAGGTAACACTCATTCCTCTACCGAGTTTTCCATGAATGTACAAGAAAAAGAAGCAATAGAGAACATGTTGTCCATAGCTCATGAAGGGGTTGTTATAAAAAGAGGTGATGATGGTTTTGGGACTCAGGGGGAAGATTCTAAGACTGTTAAAGAGGGTAGAGAGATTGTGCATGTTGAACAATCGGCACAGGACAATACTACTGACATACCAAATGAGGGACCTTATTTCTCCCAGGAGGATCTAACTCAGGGGTCCTCTCAAGAGCCCCAGGTCAGTGTTGACCCAGCTCTCTCTCCTCATTTTGATGCTGAGCCTTTGTGTGTGGTGAATCCTGAGGAAAGATCTGTGTCCAGAGAAGAAAAAGGTGATAGTGAAGAGGATTCTGATGATATGCCAATTGCTAGCTTGACTAGGCGTAGACCAATGGTTGCTCAAGAGTCTATTCCTAAGCAACCTACTACAAGGTTACAAAGGAAGGAGGCTCTTGAGTCTGCACTTAAGAACAACCAAGCTAAGTCAAGGAGAAGAAAATTAGTGAAAGATGGAAAAGTTGTGAGCGAGAAGATAGTTCCAGTTGTGAATGTAGATGATGAAGTAGAAGAGGAACCTAGTTCCTTGACTAGAAATCGCTGATAGAATCATGGTCTCCCCAAGCCTAAAAGGGGATCTTATGTGTCTGCTGAAAGTCTGAACAAGTCTGATGATGTTGTTGCTAGTGAAACGTCTATGAAGTCTAATGAAAAAGGAAAGAATGTTTGCAAGTCTGCTAAGAGAAAAGTTGATACGGATAAGGAACCTGGTTTCTCAAAGAAGGCCAGAGTGGGTAATCCAAGAAGTGCTGGGAAAGAGAGGTTAAGTAGTCAAAAGGTGCTTTGGGGCCGCACATATGCCCCTGATATCTTGGAGGAGGCTGGTATGAGACAGCTGGTTGAGATTTGTGAGTTCCAACAATGGACACATTGTTCACAAATGATGCTCCAATGGTGTATGAAGAGGAAGTTCAAAGTTTCTATACTGACCTTTTTAAAGTTGAAGACGATCACATATGTGTGTTGGTGAATGGAGTTGATATGGTAATGGACTCTACCGTGTTGGGGTCCATTCTTGGTGTACCTGCTGAAGGGATGTCTAGTGTTCATGGATCCTTTTCTCAAAACTTTGGAAATGCCATATTAAAGGACAGAGCAGTTCAGTAGGGGGAACGGGTTCAGAATAAGGCCCTCCTTCCTGTATACCAACTGCTGTTTGAGATGGTGAACAAGGTACTGCTGCCTCGAGCTGAGAGAATATCTATCACCTCTCGTGCAGACTTGTTCCTCATGGAAGCACTGGACAACTTCACTACCATCAATCTGCTTGGAATTATGATAGAGCACATGAACAAAGTGGCAAACTTTAAATATGGTAATCGTGGGCTGCCGTATGGGTTCCTTCTCACCAAGGTCTTTAAGCACTTCAAGGTTCCTCTGGGACAAGCTAAAGTGGGCACAAAGAAGCAAACTTTTTCCAAAGCTACTCTTGAACAATGTGAGTGTATCGAGAAAATTGGAGGGGTTGGAAGCCCTTCTACCATATCTCAGCTGATCAATGCTCAGAACAGTGCTACCTCGGAGATAAGGAAATTGAAATCAAGTAATGCTATCCTTGAGACTCAGCTAAGTCAGCTGCAGGAGGCACCTGGTTCCAGTAGTTCTCAAGGAGAAGAGGTTGCTTGTCCAACAAATAAGAATACTGAGCTCAGGAAACAAGTGGAGGACCTGAAAGAGAGACTTCTCAACGAGCAAATGTCAGCAAATGCTCGAATGGATTTAGTCCTCCAAGCCCTTTCTAAGCCATCTCCTTCCAGTGCTCCTAAAACAGCGTCCCTTCAATGTCCAGTCTTTAGTGATCAGTCTATTCCCACAGTGTCATTTTTTTGTATGATGATGTTTGTGGTGTTTTTTTTGTTTGTTCAAAACTGTGGATGGTGGTAGTAACATTGACTCTGCTCCTGTTGAAAAATCCAAATTAATGCTAATGCAAGCTTTTCCCTTTTTGCTAACTATGCCTTGTCTTTATGCTCTGTTTTTAGTCCTGTTGTGTGCACACAGGTGGCATGAGTTAACTCAAGCAATACTTCTTTTTGCTATATACTTGTTGTTCTTCTTTTTATGATGCCAAAAGGGGGAAGATCAATGTGCATAATTGATTTATGAGCACTGATTAAGGGGGAATGCAGACTCAGGGGGAAACTTAAGGGATTTTTAGTTCACTGTCTGGTTATGTGCGTTTTTTTCTGGGATGTTCAATTATAAATTTGTCAACATCAAAAAAAGGTAAATTGATAGGTTACAACTACCTTGCTTTTTGTTTTGATGATCTAACAAACTTACTGTCAAGAACCAGATAAGGAACCAGTTACATATCCTCAAGACCTTAAGATCGAAAGGTTCCAGCTTGGAATATGCTTCAACTCTTAAGAGTCAGAGGAACAACAGAGGGAACAAATAACTATCGTTTCCTAAGGAAACAGTACAAGTCAACTGCCACATCTGTAAAGTTATTGCCTGCACATGCTACAGTGCAGAAACAGTGCAGCAGCCAACTTTATGAGGAGTGTCTTTTACCTACCTTGCTTACATCATCCTAAGTGATGTCACAAGCGCATTATTAACATCAAGGAAGGTAAAATAAAGGGCTTGTTCACTTAGAGAATTCATTCAAGCACTCTTACGGTCATTTATCATCAAGCAATCAATTCTCAAGTACATCAAGAACAAAGAACAACACTACTACAGACCAGTTCCCCATAGCAAGTTATTGTATGTCCTTAGTTGAGTTGTAACATTGTAATATTTCTTAAATTGTAATTCCTACTTAGCTTGTTTAGAAGTAATTTGTAGGAAACTCTTTGTAAACCTTAAACCTTTGTGTTTGAGTCTTGGCTAGAGTTAATCGAGTTGTAAAGTCTTTGTAATAGAGTTATTACAAAGTGGCTTGTAATAGAGTATTACAAGTTAGTGAAGGATTAAGAGGTTAATTCCTAGGTTGCATAGGTTGTAATCTAAAAGTTGCTCAGTAGTGAAGTTGAAAAACTACAAGGGTAGGTCGTGATTTTTAATCCCGTTGAGCTGGAAATTTTCCACGTAAAATTCCTCTTGTCATCTACTTAATGTTATGTGCATGTGTTCCAGTGGAGCCAATAGAGAACCTAGTTCTCTATACAGTTTGGTGGACCCTTATATTCTACCAACTCCCAAATACCCTTAATCACTGACGATATATTTTTCTTACGGATTTAAGTGCCAATGAGGCCCTTCCAATGCAAACTAAATACTAAAGTATTACTTATCACAAAATATATACTTTTCTCTTAATGAAAATAATACAAGGGAATATAGATTACTTTGATATTTAATAAGGAACACATATAAAGTAAACCTAAAGGGGGACTGACTTCAGAATACATATAGATAAAAAAGAAATTTCATAATCATACTGTTACAGGAATGAATCAGTAAGGCACAACATATTCAAACAGGTATTAATAGCATTACTTGGCACCTTAAAGATCATCAATGCAGATTCAAAGCAACAATCATGGTCAGCCATTGTTACATAGAGGTTGTCAAGATCATCAGGAATGGGATTAAACTCTCATCATGACTACAAATTCATAGGTTCAAACATGGCACCCCTAAGGTCTCAACAAGGTCATGTTTCTAATAGTATTAGCAAGTCAATTTGTTCAGATAATATCAACAAATAGACTTCATAAGATTTGAGAGTCAAGTTCAACTTCAGGTTAACAATAAGGAGTGGGACTGAGCATAACTCAAGATAGAACATGGTGTTACAGAGTTTAGCAAAGATGCTTACAATATTTAATCAACTACACATAGGTAGGGTGCGTGAGACAATGACCTTATATAAGCAGGGGAACTTTGCACACTACATAACTAATTACAGAACAAAATCAACATGTTGGTAAAGAAAGGAGATAGAAAACATTGCATCAAAATAAGTTCAAACTCAAACTTAAATTTAGTTCAACATATAGGTATGAAGTAATCATGCTTCAACTCCTAAAACGGTCACTTGATTATAACATAGTGTCTCAGTCTTTTCTTCATGGCAGATAAGTTAATAATAGATGCATGCAAACTTTACAAAATCAACAGGGGCTCAAAAAATTAATGACAGTGATGTACTACACAAGTTTTGAATTACACGTGTATATGAAGATCTCAACTAATCATGGGGGCAAATAAACTTAGTTATGCAACAATTACCAGTTGACTTTATCCTAACAAGATCATGACTTACATATGAAGAGGAAGATAGCTTAACTTTAAGAGAATATATATATATATATACAACAAAGATTCATGAGAATAGGACAATTTGATGCAAATAAGACAGCTTCCTATAAATGCATACAACAGTTGAGTATGATCAAGAGAAGGCTATAATGAAAGTTCAGATATCACCCTCAGAGTTAGTAGATACAGATGTAGAGAAGGAAAAAATCTAATCACTTAAATTCTTTCATCTTAGCTTAGTGATATAGACTCGTTAAACTTTCAGATGTATGCCAGTTAAGATTACCAAATAATGAACTCAATCATAAAGCAAATAGGATGCAGGGAATGATATGCAGAAGTGAAGATCATAACAGTATCATTAGTGAAGGGAAAACATGAACATGATTGGTTTAAAAATGATAATAATCAAACAAAACAAAGACTATAGTGGTAACTCAGAAACAGTTTAATAAACACATGCAGAAAGGAAAGTATTTAGACATTTTAAGTTCAAACTTAAGGTTAAGAAGCAGGGGAATATAAGTCATCTTAGTTCATGCTTCATTTTAGCATAACTATCAGGTAGTGAACTCAGCTTCCAAAACTCACAAAAATACGTAAGTGCAATAAGATAGAGATGAGTTTACTGTAAGTCACTGAGAACTATAAAATTGGAATTGAATATAAACATATAAGAATTTAGGCATAGATACTGTAGGAAAACTCAGAACAAAGATCAACAATTATCAATGATTTAATCGATTATCACTTTAGAGAATCACAACAAAACAAGTTGACCATAAAAGGTCATCAAACTAACAAAGCATAAATATCAAACATGTCAAACACATACAGAATAATTATAATCTACATAACTTAACTCGGCATATCTAAATCATTCAGAGACATGAACAAAAAGAAAAAGGGAGAGAAAGATATTGACCTTCTTAAGGGAAGCAGACCAAACGATTTCTTTTTGTTGCTCAAGATCCTAGGACCTTCGAGCTTGAACCAACAAAAAAACTCGACAAAAGAGAGGAAAAATAGTAAGAGAGCTAAGACCACAAACCTTAATTTTCTTAGTGTTTTCTTTTTGTGCGCTTAGTGTGTTTCGTATCTGTGTATGTCCATTCGTGTTAGGTGAGAGCATTGAAGACCCATTTTTTTAGTGCCATTTAAGGCTTTAGGGTTTCAAATTTCAAACTAAGATAGTGGAGAGTGACGATGAGTTGATGATGTGAGCAAATAGAAAGAAAATCAATAGACAGAGGGTAAATTCAGTATTTGAGTATACCTGACTGGAGAACAGTCGATCGTTGAGGGCAAAGGACTGATGGACAAATCCCAAAACCCAGAGGTTACTGCGTTTGACTTCAGGGCACAGAATATTCATGATGAACTCTGAATCGTGCACATGCATGCTCCGATTTGGCAGAATGAGTGAGGGAACCAGATAAAATGAGAACTCATTAGTTAGCTCTAAGGTTTCAAACTGGGGTTTTTGAATCTTAACAACAAGAACGGAAAATTGAGCTTACTGGCTTTATCTTCTAGGAATAAAGGAAATAGATTTGCGAATTGATTTGAAGGGACAACAGAATGGTGCTTCGATTTTAAGGAGCCAGGACCTGGTGTTTCTGATTTGGCGAACAAAAGAGGGAAAGTCAGCAGGATTCGTGGATAATGAAGGCAAAGGGGATGATTTGAAGTTAATTTCACGATCTTGCACTAATTTGTGCAAGGTCTGTTGATTGATGGAGCTGGGCAGACGAGAGAAAAGAGAGAACAAGGGGAAAGATGGGCGGCTGTGCAAGTGACAAATGATTTAGGGTTTTTGGGGTATTGGGGCGTCTCTAAGGTTAAAGTCAAGGGAAGGGATCTGGGCCGTTGGATCGTTTGATCAACGGCCCTGATAAATCGAGGCGTTGCGCATTTAAGAAAATCAATTCTGGGAAAATACGGGGACCGTTGGATCTGTGTGATCCAACGGCTAAGATAATGTGTAATAATAGGTTGAGATTAAAGGGAAAATAGGGATAATTTATGATCGTTGATTATTTTAATCAACGGATTAGATTGTTTGTGTTTGTTTTATGAGTGGGATTAGAGAGTGGCGTGGCGCAACCTGGTTGGTTCGCAAGGAGTGGCATGGATTGCCAACTTGGAATGAGATGGGGTATTTGGACTGGGTCAGGTTCGGATTGGGCTTGGTATTTGGGCTGGTTTTGATTTAATGAATAGTCACTTCATTTTTAATAAAGGAATTGCAATTGTAGCCTTTTAGTTTTTTACCTTCTTAAATTTAATTTAAATAAGCTTAACAATTTTAATAAAATATGGTAAATTTATAATTTCTATATGTTACTAATTATTTCAATTAATTATCTATAAATAACACACATTTCAAATAATAGCACTAATTTCAAAATATTAACATAGTAACCTAATTCACTGAAAATTAAGGAGTAATTTAACAAATTATAAAACCTATGTAATGTATATACAAAAGTTATTTTTATAATAGTAAATACATTTGTAATTACACAATATCAGTACTACATGAATAATTTTAAAACTAATACTTAATTAATTTATAAAATAGATATTCATTAATAGAAAATACTTTTAAAGTATTTATCGTAAATTGTTAAGCGTGAATAAATTAATCTTAAAAGGGAGTGGATTGGTCTCTTGATTAGTAGAAATTCCTCTCTTGATTAAGTCTCAACCTCACAAGATGAACCAATTTAAGCACGTGAAGATATGCAATACATAGCGGATTGGTCTTTAGGAGAATCTCTCTCGATTATTCTCCTAACTAGGTTTAATCATTAATTCAACTAGCCTCTTTCGATTACTAAGAAGAATTAATGAACCCACCCAACAATATAATGCAATGATATCACAAGTTATGCCTCTCTCGATTACATGAACAAGTGAATATAGATGCAACAATTAAATCATCCAAAAATGCTTCAATACATAAAAACTAGGGTTATAATCCACAAACAATCATCAATACACCAAATCCATCAAACTCTAAAGAGAACTACTCCATAGATATAGAGAAATTCATCACGAATAAAGTTAAAGTAAAGGAAAACATAAATTCAATCCAAACTCGGGTCTAGAATGAGGAAGGAATGATGAAATCCTTGTGCTCGTATTCTTCCAACTCCTCCTTAGCCTCCTTAGGTCGAATCTGTGTCAAAAGTCAAGGAAATTACGTTTTCCCATGTATTTATACCAAGTAGGGTCTGGCCCAGATGAAATCACCTTGTCCTACCCGAAATAGGATTTTCACTCTGTACAAATTGCACAGGCGCGCCACATGAGGCGACGCACCATACGGGCCATTAGTGGGAAAATCCAGAAAGTTGATTTCTAACAGACAGCAGGCACATGGGCACCCGCGGCGCCCCACGCGCCGCGACAGTGGGGCTTTCTCAGAGTACGGAGTTTTTCGTGCATTTTGACATCCAGACTTGGTTCTCGACCCCCGAACACGATCCCGGTTTAATCCCTTGTGCTTTTACTTAGACTTCAAAACTCCAAATCACTCGAATTCATTTCATAATATCTACATAGCTCGAAATTACTCCTACAAGGGATAAAACACACAATACATGTAAAATACTACCAATTAAAGCTCAAAACAAGTGAAGTGTAGTGAATCGGAGTGCAATAAGTGACTTATACACGACATTATAGCCTACCATCAGCACCCCACACTTAAACCATTACTCGTCCTCGAGCAATCAAACTACACTTCACATGGACATGACCTTTTTAAACAACTCTCATAACTCATCACAAAAAATATTTAGTACAATATCGTAACATCCTAGCTTCAAGATTTGACTCAAAAGTACCACGCATTATTTATAACCCGCTCTCTTACTCTAACACGGAGGTCAACGACATTACCTTTCCTTCGTGAATAAAGTGTCCTCACACAACAATCAGGTGGGTAAGAGCATATAACTGGCTCCACAAAGAAATGCCTATATCACTTCCAAGACTGAACAAAACTACTATTTCACTTTGCAAACACACGGGGCAAGTTCTAGACATCAAATGCAAAGCACAAAATAACATAAAATCACACACACATATGGCACATAACTCACTCAAGATCGGACTCATCAAGACACTCTAGTAAAAGCAGTTAAGCAAAGTTAAGATCAAATAATTTAAGGTACTTATACAAGAGTCAAAAACTGAGCCTAAGCATCACACTAAAGCACTTACTATTCTCAAGGTATAATAAATTCAAGAGATATTGCCTTCAATTCAAAAGCATAGCACAAGGTCTCCTACTCCTACAAAAAAATAAAAACTAACTACACCCGGTTCAAATAAAACCGCTGGAAAAGAACCGCGGCACAAAGAAAAACCAATTACATTACCTACAAAAGAAAATATTTTTGTCTTTTTCTTTAGACTTTACTCCTTCAAGAAACCCGTCGAATGATATCCATCGTCGGGAAAAATTGAATTTTTTTCAATTTTTATGGTGTTTTTCAATTTTTTCTATCTCTAACTACAACAACTAACAAAAATAACACATATACATAAAACATACACATATCCCCCACCCCACACTTCAAGTTGAGGCATGTCCCCATGACACAATTAAAAAGCATAAGGTAAAGGAAACTTCCATGAATATCTAGTCGGGGTCTAAGTCGAAGTCGGGCTCCATTCCTCGCCTTCGAACTAATGCGCACATCCATGCAGACAACTTCTTCTCAGCCTTTTTGGGGTACATCTCACACTTATCTTTCTCACTTAGTGCAGCCTTCTCTATTGAGCCCTTCATTTTTCACTCAACACTCGCAGCTGGTTTTTTCTTTTGTGCCCCCTTTTCTACATACATATCAAAAGTTACCGTCTCCTCACCCACTCTAAGCATGAGTTTTCTCTCATGTATATCTAATATCGCTCTACCCGTTGATAAGAATGGTATTCCTAGGATGAGGGGGCCTCCTTGTTTTCCTCCATCTTCACCACTATAAAATCTACATGAAATACAAACTTATCCACCCGAACTAACACATCTTCCACTATCCCATCGGATATCGAAGTCGTTTGGTCTAGTTTCTAGCTTGATTGCTATCCAGGAGAATCAACAATTGATATTTATATGATTAATAACCAAAATTAACTAAGAATCTAAAGCTATTTACTAATGAACAAGGAACAAGCCAAGAAGGTTATCAATGGGAGAAGATAGGGTTTTGATGGGATAGGTGCAGGATAATTGCTTGGGATCTAAATCTAGATAATTAACTTCTAATGTTTAAGTGAGTCTCTCGAATTCACTAAATTATTAATTCAAATGTTTAGTAGAAATTTCTCTCTTGATTAAGTCTCAACCTCACAAGATGAACCAATTTAAGCCCGTGAAGATATGGAAGAATGCATAGAGGATTGGTCTTTAGGAGAACCTCTCTCGATTATTCTCCTAACTAGGTTTAATAAATGATTAAACTAGCCTCTTTAGATTACTAAGAAGAATTAATGAACCCACCCAATAATATAATGCAATGATATCACAAGTTATGCCTCTCTCGATTACATGAACAAGTGAATATAGATGCAACGATTAAATCATCCAAAAATGCTTCAATACATAAAAACTAGGGTTATAATCCACAAACAATCATCAATACACCAAATCCATCAAACCCTAAAGAGAACTACTCCATAGATATGGAGAAATTCATCACGAATAAAGTTAAAGTAAAGAAAAACATAAATTCAATCCAAACTCGGGTCTAGAATGAGGAAGGAATGATGAAATCCTTGTGATCGTGTTCTTTCAACTCCTTCTTAGCCTCTTTAGGTCACATTTGTGTCAAAAGTTCGGGAAATTACGTTTTCCCATGTATTTATACCAAGTAGGGTTTGGCCCAGACGAAATCACCTTCTCCTAGTCGAAATAGGATTTTCACTTTGTAAAAATTATGCAGGCGCACTGCACGAGGAAACGCTCCATGCGGGGCATTAGTGGGGAAATCCAGAGAGTTGATTTCTAACAGAAAGCAGGAACATGGGCAGCCGCGATGCCCCACGCGCCGCGGCAGTGGGGCTTTCTCTATGTACGGATTTTTTCATGCGTTTTGACATCCAGACTTGGTCCTTGACCCCCGAACACAATCCCAGCTTAATCTCTTAGGCTTTTACTCAGACTTCAAAGCTCTAAATCAATGAATTCATTCCATAACATCTGCATAGCTCGGATCACTCCTATAAGGCATAAAACATACAATAAGTGCAAAACACTATCAATTAAAGCTCAAAACAAGTGAAGTGCAGTGAATTGGAGTGCAATAAGTGACTAAAACACGATATTATATCCTACCATCAAAAGACGGCGTAAAGTCGGCCACGAATTCTGCCAAAATTTGAGATTTTATGGCGGTTCAGGGTCGATACTCGATATCGTACCCGCTGATTTTGATGGCCAATTTGGCCAACCGGCCCGAGAGCTCAGGTTTGTGCATGAAGTTCCTTAGTGGGTATGAGGTTACGACACATATGGGGTGGCATTGAAAGTATGGTTTTAACTTTTTGGAAGCGCTTAGCAAAGCGAGCGCCAATTTTTTCAGATGAGGATACCTTATTTCGGCCTCGCATAGAGTTCTACTAACATAGTAAATAGGAAATTTCGGACCTTTCTCTTACCGGACCAAGACTCCATTTACCGCCACCTTAGAAACCGCCAAGTAAAGGTACAACTGTTCATCCGCCTTCGGAGTTTGGAGCAGGGGCGGACTCGAAAGGTACCGTTTGAGTTCCTCCAAAGCTTGTTGGCATTCCGGAGTCCACAAAAAGTTATTCTTCTTCTTCAACAGTGAGAAATACAGATGGCTTTTATTAAAGGACCTTGATATGAATCGACCTAGGGCAGCTATGCGCCCGATCAGCCTCTGAACGGCCTTGACATTGTCCACCATGGTGATGTCTTCTATGGATTTGATTTTGTTGGGATTGATCACAGTCCCTCAATTGGATACCATGAACCCGAGAAAGTTTCCAGATCCGACCCCGAATGTGCACTTTTCAGGGTTCAGCTTCATATTGTACTTTTTCAATATGTCAAAGGTTTCCTGTAAATGTTTCAAATGATCCTCTGCTCGTAGGGACTTGACTAACATGTTGTCAATATAAGCTTCCATTGATTTTCCTATTTGTTCTTCGAACATCCAATTTACTAGGCGTTGATAGGTGGCATCGACATTCTTTAATCTGAATGGCATCAAATTATAACAATAGGTGCCGAATTTAGTGATAAAAGAAGTCTTTTCTTGATCGCCCGGATCCATCCGAATTTGGTTATACTTGGAATAGGCATCGAAAAAACTGAGTGTATCGTGCCCGGCCATCACATCGATCATCCAATCGATGTTAGGCAAAGGAAAAGAATTCTTAGGGCATGCCTTGTTCATATCTTTATAATCCACACACATTCTTAACTTAATTTCTTTTTTAGGTACTACCACTATGTTAGCTAACCAGTTCGGGTAGTTAACTTCCCGAATGGACCCTATTTTAAGGAGTTTAGATACCTCATTCTTGATGAATGTATGTTTTACCTCGGACTCTGGTCTCCTTTTCTGCTTAACCAGATGGAACTTTAGGTCCAAGCTCCGTTTATGAGTGGTTACTCCGGCGGGATCCCTATCATGTCGAGATGGGACCAAGCGAAACAATATATGTTATCTATAAGAAATTCAATGAGTTTATTGTTTAGCACGAGAATTAACCCCGTTCTCAGGTATACCTTCCAATCGGGTAAGTGTTCGATCAATATGACTTGCTCCAGCTCCTTGACTGTTGATTTGGTGGTATCGTAATCATCAGGAGCTATGAACGATCAGAGAACTCTGTAATCATCCTCCTCGCCTACTCCTAATCCTTCCGGTTCGGTCGGGACCTGTATCGGTGATTGCTAAATAATTTCTTCCTTCCTGGTCGGCTTTCTGTTCTTTGATGTCGAGATCGGGATCACCTAGTCGATTGCAAACATTTTCTTTGCAGCCGGCTGCTCTTCGTAAACCGTTTTGACTCCTCCTGGCGTAGGGAACTTCAGTGCCTGGTCTAGGGTCGAGGGTATATCCCTCATGTTATGAACCCATAACCTTCCGAATAGGGCATTGTACCCCATGTCTCCTTCGATCACGTAGAAATTTGTATCTTGGATCGTCCCTGCGGTGTTCACTAGCAGGGTTATTTCTCTTTTAGAAGTTTCGCATGCCATGTCAAATCCGTTCAACACCCGAACCGCCGGCACTATTTGGTCTTGTAACTCCAACTGCTCTACGACCCTCAATCTGATGATGTTGGACGAGCTACCTGGATCAATCAACACACGTTTAACTCGAGATTTATTGACAAGTACGGATATCACGAGTGTATTCTTATGAGGTTGTATGATTCCCTCGGCATCCTCGTCGCTGAACGAAATGGTTCCCCTCCGGGAAGTAATCTCGGGTGCGTCGTTTCCTCGTGATGGATACTTTAGTGCATTTTATCATTGGCCCCTGGGGGACATCGATCCCTCCAATGATCATGTTGATGACATGCTGATTTTCGTCTTGTTCGGTCTGTTTGTTGAAATCCCTGTTCCTTAAGTGGTTTTTGGCTCGGTCACTCAGAAATTCTCGAAAGTGCCCGTTATTAAACAACTAAGCAACTTATTCTCTCAATTGTCGGCAGTCATCGGTCCTGTGGCCATGAGTGTTATGATATTTACACATCAGGTTAGGGTCTCTCTGGGTAGGGTCAGACTGCAATGGTTGAGGCCACTTGGTTTCCTTGATGCGCCTGATGGCTGATACGATGCTGGCAGAATCAACGTTGAAGTTATACTATGATAATCTTTGTGCTTCCCTTCCCTTGAGCGGCATGTCGAAACCATTTTTGCTCATCAAACCTCAGTTATTGGGCCCTCGATCACCTTTTTTTTTGTTCTTTGAAGAGTTGTGCCCGGACCCGTTTCCCATTCGATCTGTGTTATATGCTTGATACTGATATCGGACCGGCCTTGATTAATGATCGACAACTCTCTTAGACATGTCGTCGGTTCTGATGGGAAAATCGGACCCAGAAGGGGCTTCGAGTTGGTCATCCCCGACTCTGATTTTTGACCGGTACCTATTGTGGACGCCGGCCTAAGTTACCGTCGGTTATTCTACCAAATTTTGTTTTAGCTATTGCGAAACCAAGGAGCTCTGGGGGTTAAGTCCTTGAGTGAATGCCTGAACGGCCCAATCATCTGCAACCGAAGGCAAGACCATCTGTTCCATTTGGAACCTTGATACGAACTCCATGAGCATCTCGTTGTCTCTTTACTTAAACTTGAAAATGTCTGATTTTCTGGTCACGACCTTGATGGCCCCTGCATGAGCCTTCACAAAAGTATATGCGAGCATAGAGAGCGAGACAATAGAATTTGGGGGTAAGTTGTTGTACCATATCATTGCTCATTTTGACAGAGTTTCCCCAAACTTCTTTAATAACACCGACTCGATTTCATCGTCTTCTAAGTCGTTGCCTTTGATGGCGCATGTGTAGGAGGTCACATGTTCATTTAGATCCATGGTTCCGTTATATTTTTGAGAATATCGGGCATACGAAACCTCTTCAGGATTGGCTTTGGTGACGCGCTCGGAGGGAAAGGCTTTTGGACAAATTTCTTGGAATCCAAACCTTTCAATATCAGGGGTGCTCCTCGGATTTGATCGACCCTGGAATTATATGTTTCTACCTTCTTGTTGTTTGCCTCAATTTTCTTTTCACCTGATTCCACATGTTTCGTAAATGCTTCAAGCATTTTCATTACTTTGGGACTGATGTCGGACTCAGCTTCACCTAGTATTTCGGCGATCTGCTCATTTCTTCGGGTGTTTTCCCGCGATGGTTTGGGCTCAGCTCTACTGGAGGCGCGACTTTGAATTTGCAGTTGCGCTATCGCCGCCTATTGAGCCTGCAACATTTCGAAGATTAACCGTAGGCTAACCCCATCGCCTTCAGGCGCTCCTCGAGCTGTTGGTCGGGCTCCTCTGTGAATGCTATTCTCGGAGTCGGTAAGCAGGTTGGCGTCGATGGCCACCTGCAAGTTAGCATCGACTGGGTCTGCAACTAGGACTCCGTTGGGATCAGCATGGGGCACCTTGTTGCTAGGCATCAGATTGTTGTTCTCACCGTGATGGCCACACTCAGCCTCAACGTTCAAGTGAGCAGACTGAGAATTTGACATTTTTAAGCTGACCAGAAATTGAGACTTTAAAGAACGAGTGTAAAATAGAGGGTGTTATGGAGATTTGTGTCAAACCACTACTATTATCCTTAATCTCACAGTTGGCGCCAAATTGTTTACCCTCAAAATGGATAATAAATTAAATTTGTACGTGGTTTTAAGGATACATGGATTGATTCAACACAAGTAATCAAGAATGTTAGATAAATGAATTAAAGATAAAATGAATAAATATACCAGTTGTGACGTTAAGGCCGGGTTCGGATTTAAGTTGAACAGTAGTTTTGTCCTCGGCCGGGCCCTCGATTCAAAGCCAAGTTAATATAAAGAATATTGATTAAAATAAGAACCTTTCAATAGCTAGAAAGCAGAGAAATGAGTTTGTATTGCCTTGATATGCGTGTTACAATGTGTCTTTGAATAAAAACTTTCCATTTATATAGCAGAAGAGTTTCATCCCTAGTACAATTCTAAAAAAGATAACCCTCCTTTCTCGTCAATTACTGATACACTACCGACATCGGGCGAGATCCGTGCCATGATATCCAGTTGGGTGCGGATATTACGGCCCTCTGTTAGTCATATGCAACAGTTTGTAGTGCTTTTCGAGGTCTTGGAGCTCGTTCTGGGTTCG
Organism: Nicotiana otophora; assembly: GCA_000715115.1. Taxonomy (NCBI): domain Eukaryota; kingdom Viridiplantae; phylum Streptophyta; class Magnoliopsida; order Solanales; family Solanaceae; genus Nicotiana; species Nicotiana otophora. Next base: position 55,023 of record AWOL01S0035122.1, read on the forward strand.
GGAAGTGTTGTCTCGTCAGGCCCGGTGGCGAGTACCCCGTTCCAGCCTCAAAGAGTTCCCAAATTCGATCTCGATCTCATATATTCATACCCTTACTTCGTTTGACTTACTGGGAAGTCGGGGTGTGCACTAATCCCGAGTTCACCAGTATATACATCTATATAATTAGGTTGGGAGAGAAAAATGTGTTTGATTCTTCTTGATGTGGACAATGACACTAGAAGAAAGACCTAAAAATGGAGCATACTTCCCCTAAAATATGGGAACATGGAAATGCAACTAAACTAAACCAAGTTATCAAATTACCAAAAATGTTTCAAATGTGACCAATCTATATTCTGTCAAACTGAGAAATTAAATTTCATTTCCAAGGGTCCACTAAACTCTTATAAAAAGGAAAAGACATCCATTTCAACATAGTTTCCTCCTCTTTATTCTTTAGACAAGTGGAAGCTAAATTGATTCCAAAAAATTAAAGTTCGATTTGAGATTTGAGAATCATGATGTTCCACGTTGGCTGGCCAGACCCAACCAGTCTTTTTATTTCATTGTCATTTGTGATGTGTTATAAAACGCGAATAATACTATGAACGTAACCGACGAGGAGAAAAAAGTTGAAAGAATAATAAAAAGCCACGTTGCTCGGGATAAAATCTATATAGACTGTCCCCGACAGTATCTGCTAGCGTCGACGTGGCACAAATTATGTTGTTGGATGTGATAATACGTGTGATTTCATTGTACAAATTAAAATTACTTCCTTCGATTTATTTCATATAGCGACCTTTAATTGGCATAGAATTAAAAAAAATAAAAAACTTATAATTTTAAATATATTATGTAATTTTATGTGCTATAAAAATATATAATTAAAGATAAAATGTGAAATTTAAAGTAAAGCTATTTTCAAATATCAGAAGATAACATAAAACAGACTAACAGAAAACAAATATTACTACTCCCTCTTGTCTATTTTAATTAATTTTTTGGTCTTTTTTGTGATCCATAATATTTATTTTTTCAGATATCAAGAATGAATTATCCTTTTTTTTTAAAGTTATATGTGGAGTAAAGAGTCTAAGACTATTTATTATATTTTCAATAAACAAACTAAGATTAATATGATCAATTTTATTGTTAATTAATATTAAATGGTAAATTCTTTAATACATGTGAAACAACTAAAAAAATCAATCAAAATAAATCGAATGGAGTACCTATATGGAGCATTTATCTTGAAAAGCGTGTCATATATAAATAGCATTTATTTTGAAATCGAAAAGACAGATTATAATTAGCGTGCTGATGATGACATAGCATTAAATTCAAAGAGAATTGAAAAAGACGGAGAATATGGGAGAATACCAAAGAAAAGATCATCATCTCAAGAAAAACACGGGGAGGGGAAACGAAGGGATCCCAATGAAATTGACTCCTAACAAAAATGAAATAGTTCACTTATGAGATCAACTGGATCTTATGATATACTATACTAGTAATTCTTTGGACATAATATAATTTGGGGTTATTTTTTATAGTGATCTGAATGAAAATTTTAAAAAATAATTTTTTAAAATTTTTTAAATTTTTGAAAAATTCTAAAATTCATTTTCAAGTGAAAATTAAAAAATTTATAATTAAACAATAATTTCGAAAAAATAGGAAAAAAAATTTATGGCCAAACGGGTACTATATCTGCACCATTTTACTAGGTGTCATTTTCGATTACTCCTTTTCCAACGCCCTACCAATGTAAAAAGAGAAAATAAGTCAAGCCTAATTTGAAAGTCATAATCAGTTATCAATCTTGTACAAGGTTCATTAGAATAGTCATTCTATATTTTTATTATCTGATTCATTGATTGTTCTTGTCAATGACCTTTCTTTTCGACGAGGTCTTTATAGTGCAAACATAAAAGCTGTTTAGAAAACGATGAGCACGATAACGAAGGCTGAATTAGTTAAATCTAATCTCCGAATACTTAATTGGGGAAGTAGATGAATTACCTATGTAAACTTGTTTTGAATGCATTCTATACGTCCTACAAAGAAAACAATATCTTTTCTTGTGAAGAACGTATTATATTAACTACAAATGTTAAATTATTCTATAAATAGTACTATTCGTTATAGAAATTTCGATTTATAAGTACGTAGTTTTAAGTAGTATAATAATTTATTCATATATTTTAAGAAAATGATTGTGGGTCAATATTCACATAAAAGCCTTCATATTTCTGAATGCCAGTGGTTCTTCATTTTTTAGGATAGATGTAGGGATAACAAATTTTCTATATGCCATCTAGGGATGTAATGGAATGGACAGGATTATTCCATCCTTAACCACTAATCTCGAAATGAAATAGAGAAATTTCAAGTAAAGAGTGTTTCACCTTTAAATAAATCTTACACAGCTTAAATCTGAATGAGTCGGATTAGTATGTTTTAAATTTTAAATGATTACACAAAAAGTAACAAAATTTTATATATTTGTTTAGTTTAACCTAATTCCGTGATTTGTAGTATGTTTTCATCCGGTGAACAATTAAATTCTGTGGTAGGTTAACACAATAATATTCGTGAGGATTCTACACTGATTCAACCAGAGAGTGGTATGAAAAAGTTGGCGTGGACCTCAAACCTTCAATAGAACAACACTCTCATGCAGCAATCTGAAAAATTCAAAAGTTTAATAAAGTGTTTGGCCAAACTCTTTTATGGCCAAAAGTTTTTTCCCTTTTATTGTATGGAAGAAAATATTGTTTTCTTAAAATTAAGATGTTTGGCCAATCTTTTAGAAGTTAAAAAAGTATTTTGGAGTAAAAGTAGAAGCAATTTGGCCAAGCTTTTGGGAGGCCAAAAGTACTTCTTTTGTTAGAAAAAAAATACTTTTTAGAAATTTGATGTGTTTGGCCACGATGGAGAAGTGCTTTTGTACAACAACAGAAGCAATTTTTCTGCTTTTGGGAAAAAGCTACAAATTTTAGTTTTTTCCAAAAAGCAGAAGTAGAAGCATAAATTTAAAAATTTTAAGACAAAAGTATCCTTACTATAAATTTATATTTTTCGAATTATCCTTCAATAATTTTATTTTTTCCTTTTCCATTTTTGTTTCTACCATCCCTTTCTTTTTATTTATTTTATTTCTATTGTATTTTTATTCTCCTTCTCCTATTCTTCTTTGAAATAGTTTCTCCACTATAAATAGATCTTTTTTTTATTATATAGGATTAATAAAGAAGATTTTAAATTTATATTGAATGACTATGTTTTGATATATTTGAATCATCAATGTAAATAATAAGTAATATCGGATACCTAATGTTATTGCTTTGGATAACCATTATATTGATTTAAAAAATCATAATATTTTTACTTTATATTTTATATTCCAATTAAATAAAAAGAAAATTTAATTAATTTTTAAAATAAATATTTAAATTTATTTCTCTTTTAAATAATATACTACTTGTAAATTGAATATGTATTATTTTTTCGTAATTTGACAGTAAAAAGTACTTTTTGAAAAGATTGTTCAAACACAATTTTCTTATTAAAGTACTTCTCAAATGAACTGGCCAAACACAAACTGTAATTTTTCAAAAGTACTTTTTTAAAAAACACTTCTCAAAATAAGTAATTATTTGCAGCTTGGCTAAACGGGCTATTAGAAGCGCTTTTTAAAGCTTAGCCAAACAATCATTACTGCTCAAAAATATTTTTTAGATTAATTAGATAAACACAAACTTTTAACCAAAAGTATCTTTTTGAAAAGTAAAGAAATTGATTTTAAAAGCTTGGCCAAACAGCCTATAAGTGGTAATAATGTATTTTGTACTCGTTGTAGTAAGGGGCGTAGGCACCTTGTTTAAAGTGATATCACGTGACATCACTTTGTCAAATATATTTTGTAATATGTATGTATATATAATAAATAAAATTAAAATATAGGTATAAATATAAAAAATGACACCGCTTCTCATTGCATTAATTTATTTATTTGTTCACTTTTTCAAATATTGATACCGCTTATAAAAATTTCTATGAATGCAGCTGGCTATAGTTATGCTATGCCTTATCCATCCATACCCGCGTTTGATTTATATAATAATATAGTACTAGATCCGTTGTATTAACGTACTCGAATTTATAATTTGATTTTCATCCATTGGTTTGATTTAGGTCAAAAGGCATCATTGTCTATTGATAGATATGTGAATTGAACTAGCATAATGACGTGTTATTTGTGACAGTTGATTAGATCAAGTACATCCCAGTACCTATAGCCACTAAGAGAGACCTTTTGACCTTTCAGTGTGATAAGATTTTGTTATAACTAGAGGTCCCAACTAACAATTGACAAGTGATTTCAGTTATACCAATGAGTAGTAAGATAGTTATTCCAAGTATTCATAATGACTCTTGGGTCCTTGGCTACCTGTTCATCAAGTTAAAAAAAAAAAATACTATTAGGGGTCATTTAATTGGTACATGAAATAAGAATAATAATTCCGGGATAAAGTTTGAAATTTGTTAGAACAAGTGCAGCGAAAGCAAGAATACAATCCAGGCATCGCAAGCATGTAAACTAGACAATGATATAATTCGGAGATTAGAAACACTAACCTCTTGAAAACGTTGCACTAGTCCTCCACAGAGCAAGAATCCAGGGCTGCAGTCTTTTGTTATGGTCCTAGTAAGACCTTTGAGGAAATTGCTTTGAGTGGGCAAGAACAATACAACTCTAAAAGTGTGTTATTTGGTGAAAAACGTCTTACTTGAGAATACTCGTTTTTCAGCCAAAAAAGGGCTCCAAAATGGTGTAGGATTTTGTTTGTGCAAGGAGAATCCTTCTCTAACTCTCAAGGATGACTTGACCACATAAACAATAAGAGGCTACCAATTACAGTACAAATTCAAAAATTTACATGAATTAATTCTTACTGTAATTAATTGCATTTTATTCCACTAAAAATCTGCAATTGAACTCCTCAATATGAATTTCAAAAATTCACTGACACCTATTTTAACTCCCCATTTTAAGATCACAAACACCAATTAATTAAATTAAATCACTGATAATTTAATTTAATCAACTAATTAACTCCTTTATAGTTCCGCTTAAACTATTGCATGTGATAGATACAAAATCTACCGGCCGAGTTTTTACATAAAAACTTATAAGCTTACATAAAGGGGTAACATCAAACTCAAAACTGAGTCATGGATTCTATCAATTAATTATTGTTTCACAAATGCTATTCGTTATTGTCCAATCTATTAGGCATACACTAACTCTGAATAGAGTTGTACTTTTTGATAAATCAAAACAATAAGCAAATCACATTGATCATAATAATTATATCAAGATTAGGAGTATAAGTTCATTTAATGAATTAGAGAAAATATTTTATATATATTCAGTACAAAAATATCTTTTCTCTACTTGGTCCGCTCAATATATACTAAGTATACTAGCACAAGAAGTCGGAGTAAAACCACTCCCATAATCAAGACAAATTATACTTTAATCTTGTGCTACAATCATCAAGATATTTGCCCAATAATATCTTCGATTGCGAACATAGTTTATTAATTATGAGAACCAACAATTTAATCTTGTGTGCATGAGCTAAGACTCCATATACTAAATTGTCTACTATATAATTAAAGGACACACATGTAACAAATAATCTATTTAAAATAATACTTTATTGAATTGAATAAGTCAAATAAATAATTATTCCATAAAGAATAAAATATAATACTATGTCTAAACTGCATGGTTAATAGTATATTCTAACAATCTCCCACTTAGACTCATAATCATGCGTCTACAACTCTAATATCCATTCCTTCTACATGCTTGTCAAAAATCTTCTGTGGCAAGCTCTTGGTAAACGGGTCTGTCAGATTGTCTTCTGACGCAATCTTCAATACTCTTGCATCACCCCTCTGAGTTATGTCCCGAATTAAATGATATTTACGCTCAATATGCTTACTCCTTTTATGGCTTCTTGATTCCTTCGAGTTTGTAATTGCACCACTATTGTCACAATAAAGTACAATTGGTGCTTGGACCGAAGGAACTACATTAAGCTCTTTTAGAAAGTTCCCGAGCCAAACAGCCTTTTTAGCTGCCTCAGATGCAGCCACATATTTGGCTTCCATGGTGGCATCAGCAACACATGATTGCTTGATATTCCTCCAACTTATGGCTCCATCTCCTAAGGTAAAAACATATCCTGAGGTAGATTTTCTAGAATCTCTATCTGACTGGAAATCTGAATCAGTATAGCCAATAGGTACAAGATCATCCGAGTGATAAACCAACATATGATCCCTAGTCCTTTTCAGGTACTTGATTATATGTTTGATGACAGCCTAGTGTTCTCGTCCAGGATTAGACTGAAATCTACTAACCATGCCAACAAATAAAGCATATATCAGGTCTAGTACATAGCATAGTATACATGAGACTCTCTACAACAGAAGTATAAGAGACCGCCTTCATATTTTCTATCTCATCAATCGTTTTTGGGGACTGATCTTTTGACCGAGAGATTCCATACCTAAAAGGGAGAAAACCTTTATTGGAATCTTGCACTAAAGTTGGTAAGAATAATATCAATATAAAGTGCTTGGAATAAGTCTAATATCCTTTGTTTGCGATCTCGCATAAGCTTGATCCCAAGGATATGTGCCGTTTGTCCCAAGTCTTTCATATCATAATGCGAGGACGACCATTCCTTTACTGAATTCAACATGCTCACATTATTTCCTATGAGCAAAATATCATCTACGTACAAAACCAAAAATGTAACTTTATCTCCATCCCATTTCTTATAGACACAAGACTCGTTTTTATATTGATCAAAACCGAAGGTTTTAGTCGATGTGTCAAAACAAGTATTCCATGCTCTAGAAGCTTGTTTCAATCCATAAATGGATTTTTTTAATTTGCACAACATGTGCTCATTGCCACTTTTTATGAAACCAACCGGTTGTGCCATATAGATGCACTCATCAAGACTTCCATTAAGAAAAGCCGTCTTGACATCCATTTGTCAAATCTCATAATCGTAATGAGCAGCAATGAATAAGAGAATCCTAATGGATTTAAGCATGGCTATCTCATAATCGATCCCTTCTTTTTGAGTAAACCATTTTTGCAACAAGACTAGCTTTAAAAGTTTACACTTTTCCATCCACTCCTTTCTTTTTCTTATAGATCCATCTAAAACAAATGGGTTTGACTCCAGTAGGAAGTTCTACAAGATCCACAATTTGATTGAAGTACATGGACTCCATTTCAGATTTCATAGCAATAATTCATTTATCAGCATCTGTATCCTGTAGTGTTTCGTCGTAATTAAGAGGTTTTGTATTAGGCGCTTTAGGGATTCTATCATAAGATTCTCCCAAGAGCGCAAACCAGAGAGGTTTTTAATAATTCTTCCACTACGAGTAGTCACTACAGGTGCAGTTGAATTCTGTTGTTGAATCACAACATCATTTGTAAGAACTGAAACCTCAATGTTATCCTCCACACCTTGTGCTGCTGGGATATCATTAACTTCTTCCTGAAGTGTAGGCTGCACAACAATTTTAGTTTGCTCAACAATCTGAGGTTACTCAACATTATTTCCACTACTTTGGGGTAGTAAGATGTCAGGCAAATGCTCTTGTGCGTTCTGCTGCCTATTGATATTTCTCCCACTACGATAATGTAGTGGTATGTCAATAGTGGCTTCCGGGATACGTTCCATAGATGAGTCATTAGTTATTCCATTACTTAATTCCAGTAAAACCAGTTTAGTTCATTAAATAGTCCACTTCTAAAAATCTGGCATTTCTCGTAACAATTACCTTCTTTTCTTTGGGACAATAAAATAAAACTCCTTTAGTTCCTTTTGGATATCCAATAAAAATGCATACTTCTGTCCTCGATTTCAATTTATCCGCTTTCCCTTTCAGCACATGTGCTGGATAACCCCAAACCCGAATGTACCGCAAACTTGGCTTCCCCCAGTCCATAACTGTGTTGGGGTTGAAGGTGTTTACTTAGAAGGAACCAAATTTAGAATATAATTTGTTGTTTCTAAGGCATATCCCCAAAAGAAAAAAGGCAAATCAGAATAACTTAGCATTGATCTAACCATTTTCAAATGGGTTCTATTTCTTCTTTCTGCCACACCATTTTGTTATGGTGCTCCTAGGGAAGATAATTGAGATATAATTCCACAATCTGATAAGTATTTAATGAAATCCGCAGAAAGGTACTCACCACCACGATCAGTTCGCAATGTTTTGATATATTTATCATATCGTTTCTCCGTTTCCGTCTTAAATTCTTTGCATTTCTCAAAGCATTCACACTTACGGCGCAACAGATAAATGTATCCATATTTTGAGTAATCATCTGTGAAAGTCAAAAATACTCAAAACCACCTCTTGCTTGTATATTCATAGGGCCACACAAATCAGAGTGAATTGATTCTAACTTATCGGTGGCTCTATTTCCTTTTGAGGGAAAATGTTTCTTGGTCATTTTACCTTCTAAACAGGATTCACATGTTGGCGGTGTATCCACTTTCAATGAACTCAAAGGCCCATCAGAGACCAATCTCGAAATCCTATTTAAATTTATATGACCTAGACGTAAGTGCTACAAATAAGTTTGACTCAATTCAGAAATATATTTTCTTTTATGTGGCAGATTAATGTTATTTCATTCTTTTGGTTGTAGCACATGAGGAGATATATCAAGAATAAAAAGGTCATGTACTCTAGCACCAGTGTAGATAAAATATTTATTAAACTTTATAACAACAAAGTTATTAGCAAAATAAACATTATTAGCAGCATCCATTATTTTCGAAACCGAAATCAAATTCCTTCTAATAGAAAGTACATATAGAACATCTTTCAAAACTAAAACTCTATCACTACTAAACGAAACTCTAATATCTCTTAATGCTAAAGCTGGCGCTGGCTCGCCATTTGCTTGAGAAATGCAAACTTCATTCTCATTTAGCCGCCGCGTTTCCTGAAACCGCTGCAAAGTAATGCAGATATGATTAGTGGCTCCTGAATCTACACCAAAACATGATAGAGACAGCCATAAACAAGTTTCAACGATATTTAAATTCGAATTACCTTGCTTATTCAACTTTGCCAGATAGGCAGGGCATTGCTTTTTATGATGCCCAGGTTGCTTGCAATGATAGCACTTTCCTTTGGGCTTTTTCACACCAGCCACACCTCCAAGTGCCAAAACCTTTTGAGCCTTCTTTTTTTTCTTACCGCCTTTCGACTTAGAAACTGAAGCTTTCTCAACATTCAGTGCCACAACTGGAGCTTGCTTTGATGATAGATTCTGTCGCTTGTAGCTCATTCAACAATTTCTCCAGTGACAAATCCATTTTGTTAATATTATAGTTCAAGTGAAATTGTTGAAAACTATCAGGCAAAGTCTGCAGGACCATCTCAACTTGAGATTCCTTATCAATCACAGCTTCAAAGACCTCCAGTTCATTCAGAAGACCCACCATCTTCAGAATATGGTCCCTTACTGATGATCTTTCAGCCATCTTGGTGTTCAAAAAGGCTTTCATGACTGTCTACTTAGCCGCACAATTTTGCTCAGCGAACATCTCTTTGAGACTTTTGAGCATGTCGTAAGCAGACCCTATAGACCGATGCTAATGTTGCAAAACATTCGCCATATAGGCAAGAATGTAACATCGTGCCATCTCATCACCCTTGACCTATTTGTCATAGGCCTTAACATGATCATCAGTAGCATCTGCATCAGGTTTTTCTGGGCACTCCTCAGTGATTATAAATTTGTAACCTTCAGCAGTTAAGACAATATCAAGGTTTCTTTTCCAGTCAACATAATTCGGTCCTTCTAACTTGTTTTGGTTCAAGATTGAGGTAAGTGGTTTGAATGAAGACATGGTTAATATGAGAGATATTCATATTAAATAGATCATTAGTTATGTAATTAGAATAATTAAATTCAAAACAGTACATTACACATATAACCAAGCTCATTGAACAGTTAGATTCGTTAGGGAAACTTAACTATTCACGCAAAATATATGAGTTATGTAAAATATTTACCCCATAAATTAAAACAGGACCAACTCAGATGGAGAGTTAACTGTTAATTTAAGATAGGTAAATGTCGTTTTTATGAACTCTAGTTTCATTGAATCAACATGTAACTCAGTTGGAGAGTTAATACAAATAATCAAATAACTAGAGGCAAAACTACAGTAATGATCTATAATGAACTTATCCGATGTGGAAGAAGACCTATGTCAACATATAGATTTATTATATTACTGTAAAACATGATTGGAAATAATGAGAATTGAACCCTACCATCACTGTTTCTTAAAATAAATTATTAAAAAAACAAATTCCAAAAAATGGAAAATGGCCCAAAACCCATCTAAACGACCCCGAATGCCCAACAACGATGTACATCATGAGCGAAAATGATGAGTATAGCTCACTGGCTCATTTCCGATGAACATACCAAATTTGAGGTCAGAATTTCAGAATTCCAATTCATGACCTATTTGCAAATTCTGTTTTTGGCGTTTTAAAGGGTTTTGATTATTTTGACTCGTTCATATCACATAATATACTTATGTATGTTAATCCATAACTTCATAACTCAAAATAATATTATTATTTCAATGTCGTTTATATATATATATATATATATATATATATATATATATATATATATATATACGTAAAAAAACTATTTTCGAACAAACATGGAAAAAATAACACTATTTTCACCCGTTCAAAACATCATTGTTCATACTTACGCATATTAATCCATAATTTTAGAATTAAAATACTAATTAAAATAGTCACGTTTTTTACATAGAATAACCATACAAAACAACATTGTATTATGTATCTACTGTTTTCATAGAATAATCATACCAAACATGCATCACTTAATAATACGTTTTAATATTGCTCTATTCATACTGTATTACTTTATCTAGTTAGATGTAAGACGGCGTCTGATACCAATTGTTAGAACATGTGCAGCGAAAGCAAGCATACAATCCAGGCATTGCAAACATGTAAATTAGATAATGATATAATTCGGAGATTAGAAATACTAACCTCTTGAAAATATTGCACAGGTCCTCCACAGAGCAAGAATCTAGGGCTGCAGTCTTCTGCTATGGTCCTAGTAAGAACTCGGACGAAATCGCTTTGAGTGGGCAAGAACAATACAACTCTAAAAGTGTGTTATTGGGTGAAAAACGTCTTACTTAAGTAGACTCATTTTTCAGCCAAAAAGATGGCTCCAAAAACGTGTAAGATTCTGCTTGTGCAAGTAGAATCCTACTCTAACTCTCAAGGATGACTTTTCTCCCAAGTCACTTTTAACCCAAGTCAGTCCAGATTTTTACTAGGTATAGCATGGACCACAGAAACAATAAGAGGCTATCAATTACAACACTAATTCAAAAATTTGCATGAATTAATTCTTACTATAATTAATTGCAGTTTATTTCACTAAAATACTACAATTGAACTCCTCAATATGAATTTTAAAAATTCACTAACACTTATCTTAACTCCCCATTTTAAGATCACAAATACCAATTAATTAAATTAAATTACTGATAATTTAATTTAATCAACTAATTAAATCCTTTATAATTTCGCTTAAACTATTTCATGTGACGGATACAAAATTCACCGGTCGGGTTTTTACATGAAAACTTATAAGCTTACATAAAGGGTTATCATCAAACTCAAAATCGAGTCATGGATTCTATCAACTAATTATTATTTCAGAAACGCTATTTGTTATTGTCCAGTTTATTAGGCATACACTAACTCTGAATAGAGTTGTATCTTTTGATAAATCAAAATAATAAACAAATCACATTGATCATAATAATTATATCAAGGTTAGGAGTATAAGCTCATTTAATGAATTAGAGAAAATATTTTATATATATTCAGTACAAAAATATCGTTTCTCTACTTGGTCCGTTCAGTATACACTAAGTATACTAGCACAAGAAGTTGGAATAAAACTACTCCCATAATCAAGACAAATTATACTTTAATCTTGTGCTATAATCATCAAGATATTTTGCCCAATAATATTTTCGATTGTGAACATAGTTTATTAATTATGAGAACCGACAATTTCATCTTCTATGCATGGGCTAAGACTCCATACACTAAATTGTCTATTACATAAGTAATTATTCCATAAAGAATAAAACACAATACTATGTCTAAACCGCATGATTAATAGTATATCCTACCAGGATTAACTTTATTCCATATTTAGTTTGGAGTATAGCGAACCTCGAGATTAACTTTTACATAAAAATGGTGGGATTAATTATCCCATTTAGAAGGTGGGATAACTAATCTCATAGGATATCTCACCTCATTGGATATCCCACCTCATTGGATCAAACGACCTCTTAAGTCATTCATTTCGTCTAAATTATATTTCGAGAACATGGTAATTAGGAGAGGACGAATAAGTTGTCTGGTATTAGGTATTTGCATCAAACCGAGGTAAAAAAGATGCATGTTATGCAAGTCTACAGTACAACCAAATGCATAGTGTACAGTGTGGATACATTAAACCCTCATTCAATGTCACTTCGAGGAAATATATAATTATTTAGTATATACAATATTTACTTATTAATTTCTCTATATTTTTAATAACAATGACATGCATATAATTTGGAATAGGAAGTAAAGCTTTAGAATCCCACAACTCTAAGACTCGATCAAACGCGTGTATACATCGAATTTTGACAATAGATGAATGTTCCTTGTTTAAAATCCCGTGTACGTCATTGTCATTGATAATGTGGGTCCGTCGGTTTGGACTCGGAGTTCCTATAAGTAGCAACGCAGGGCTTGCATCAAAGTATTCACAACTAGTACAGTCATATAGTAGTTCTATACGGCAAATACTTGTCACTGATAATCACAACCCAAAGAAAGTTTTGATCGTTCAATTTCTTTGCCCACATATATAGTTATTCGTTCTATCCAACTTTTTTCAAACATGGATCAGCACTTCTCCAAAGACAACAACTGCAAACCAACCTCATTCTTCAATAATGTTCCACTAATAGACCTCTCTAAACCTGACTCTAAAAACCTCATTGTTAAGGCCTGTGAAGAATTTGGATTCTTCAAAGTCATTAACCATAGCGTCCCCACGGAATTCATAACTAAACTTGAATCAGAAGCCATTAAATTCTTCTCCTCTCCCCTCTCTGAGAAAGAAAAAGCTGGACCACCCGACCCTTTTGGCTATGGCAATAAGCAGATTGGATGTAATGGCGATTCCGGTTGGGTCGAACACATTCTTGTGTCAACTAACTCTGAATTCAATTACTACAAATTTGCGTCTATATTAGGTGTAAATCCAGAAAACATTCGGTAAGATATTAAAACACAGTAAGTAATGTTATAATATCTTGATTCTTATTTATATCATTTCTTGATTTAGTCATTCTTTTTGCAGCGCTGCAGTAAATGATTACGTGTCAGCAGTGAAGAAAATGGCGTGTGAGATTCTTGAAATGTTAGCAGAGGGATTAAAGATTCATCCCCGGAATGTTTTCAGTAAACTTCTAATGGACGAAAAGAGTGACTCTGTTTTCAGGCTCAATCACTATCCCCCTTGTACTGAGATTCAACAATTCAATGACAATAATTTGATTGGATTTGGTGAGCATACTGACCCACAAATCATATCAGTATTGAGGTCCAACAACACTTCCGGCCTTCAAATATTACTCAAAAATGGCCACTGGATTTCTGTCCCACCTGATCCAAATTCTTTCTTCGTCAATGTTGGCGACTCATTGCAGGTACACCTCTCGATGCATTGTGCACGTTAAACAACATTAAAATGTTCATTTATTTATTTGCACATTCATGTTCTTGTCTAGAGGAAGTTTCTTCTTATTGCTTTCTTGCACTTCCTAATTGGTTCGGTTTATCATAGTTAAATGGTATATATTCTCGTAAGGGGTCGTTCTATTGAAGACAAGTTACGGTATAACTAGTTACACTAGGATTAGTTATATATGCAGTGATTAATTGTCATGCTATGATTTCTTATTGACTGATTGATATGTTTGTAATAATTTTGGGATTGTTAATTTTACTGTTTTATTCTGGGATAATTTATTTTTGAATTACTATTCTACCCTATTGCAAGTATAACTTATCATGATACTATTTTAATCCTAGTATAACTTATCGCAGAATTAATAACTAAATAAGAAATAAGGTGGTACAAAATTTTTATCCTAGGATTAATATCATACCAAACGACCTCTTAAGGTTAAGTGCCTAATTGGTTCGGTTTTTCTTGCATTGCTTAATTGGTTCGATATTTTTTACGCTGTTAAGGTTAAATGTTACTACTATTATTTTTGTATAAACAACAGGTGCATGTGAAAAAATACCTTATATACTCTGGTCTTATTTTTATGGCAGGTTATGACTAACGGGAAGTTTAAGAGTGTAAAGCATAGAGTTTTGGCAAACAGTATGAAATCAAGGCTATCAATGATATATTTTGGAGGACCGCCTTTGAGTGAAAAGATAGCACCTTTGGCATCACTAATGGAGGGAGAAGACAGCTTGTACAAAGAGTTTACGTGGTTTGAGTATAAAAAATCTGCGTACAAAACTAGATTGGCTGATAATAGGTTGATCCTGTTTGAGAAAATTGCAGCCTCATAATTATTTTTCATGTCAAAGTCCCACCTTTGTTAGGAATGATGGGTTGTCAAGATGCTCATTGTAGGTTTAAAAGGATAGTTGATTGGATTTCCTATAGATAAAAAACTTTGTATTTTCCTTCTTTTCTATTTTGTCTTTCTCATACTGTTTGGTAACTACCAGGCTTGTTAATGATACAAGTTCATAGTCATCCAATTCCTTTACTGATCAAACTACCAATAATTTGTGCTGCAGCTTAACTATATATATATATATATATATATGGCCAGCCACGTTTGGCTTGAATATATAATGAAAAAAAATTATAATGCACTAAATGTGTATCTTAGATTGAACTAGGCAAGCATGTAATTTAATTATTTCGATTGCAAAGTTAATGCAGAAAGCAAGTTTCAATATGCAAATCTTTGATGATTAACTCAGATTGAAATTGATTAATGACAAGATGAAGATTCAAATGATGAAGATTCTTAGTGTTAATTCTGCAATAGGATAAAGTATTTATAAAGAGCAAAATGATAACTATTGCTCTTTTTCTAAATAGATGTGTCTCTTTACAAAGATTGGATACATCTCTTCAATTAATTAATAGATGTCTCCTAAAAGGATTGGACATATCTTTTTCAAAAAATATTGTGCCTTTTCCACGATAGGTACATTAAATTTCAGATCACTAAACTAAATTTCAACAATCTCTCACATGATTCAAGAATTTAAGGAACACAAAAGCAGTCTTCTATAATGCAATAGGTGAAGGTGTTTGTGGACTTGAACATCACTTATATCAAAAAATCCGATCTGAAGGACCACAGTGAACTTTAATCTTGAACTAGGATTTTTTAGCCTGATTTTCAATTTAACATCACATTATACAAGATTGTTTTTTTTGAGTTCATAAATTGGGTTGCACTTTAACTTGCAAACTGCACCTCAAAATCACACTTAAATAGGTAAATTCTTCAAGAATATGTGTAACAGAAGCATATCCTACATTATTTGCTACTATAATTTTACATAGCATGTGCTCTTCCTAGCCGTTACAATGAAAATTATTTATAGTGGGACTAAGATAATAAATAAATAAAAATTTATAGTCCTTATCCAATTATTGGTAAGCTTGTTGTTACCACATTGAACCTTCATCGTGGGATCTCCAATAGTAAGGTTGGGTTACCATTATCAGTAGTGATCCTCAATTTTTTCATTTGAAGTGAAATACTGTACTACTTTTGTCAATTTAATTAAAAGAACAGAAACCTATGTTAAGGATATATTTATAAGAAATGACAATCTAAAGCATCTTCTGTAAACTTATTTTAATTTCTATGATAATTAAATTCCGGCAAACAAATTATGATCAGCCTATGTTTTAATAAGGTCAAAAGGAAAAACCGTAAATTATAGGTATAGTAGAGATGGTACCACCACTAATTAGCAGCAACAGGTAGAAGATGCAGAGCACATAGTTTCTGTAAACAAAATTGAGAATAATGTATCAGAATTAGTTGACGAGGGAAAACAAGTTGAAGTGCGCGGTTTTTGAAAAGTCAAGTAATTTTCTTGTTTCAGTGTACGTTTTGACACACAGATAACCAGGAGAATATGACAAGAGCAAGTGCTAGAAAAAAACATGGGTATTTTCTCGCTTCTATTGGTAACTGCAAAGGTTAGTACTCCTACTTTGTACTTGGTCTAGCACTTTAAAATCACGTGAAAGAAAATAGAATAACATGCGTGTTTTTGTAGATGTAGTACTACTTCTACTGCACTCAACTTTACAAGATATAGACTAGAATAGGTCACAGGCTTTCGCTCAGCTACATATGGTAGAGGTGACAGAAAGCCATGGACCAAACCCATCTTACCCACAGGACCAAAGTTATATATTAACTGTGAAATAAAATAATATTAGAACATTGGTGCAATAGTGGAAGTTACACGTTCGACAGAATCTATGCAGTAGCTTTGACTCACATGCATCTTTTATATTTCATTCGTTTTAATTTATGCGAAGTTATTTGACTAGATATCAAATATAAGAAAAAAAAATTAAATTTGTGGTATACAATAAGATATATAATTTGTGTGATTATAAATGATGACGGATTCAAAATTTTAATATAATGAATGCTCAACTTCTTTTAATTATGATAAACACATAATATAAGTATAAATGATACGTGATAAGGAAATAAGGAAAACCACAAAAGGGAAAAGAACGGAAATAAGGAGAGGATCTTCTAACGGTAAATAAAAATGCTTCAGTCAAGTTTTGATTGTCCGACATAAAGAGCTAAGAGTGACCTTAAACCCTCTCTCAAAACCAAAGCACCCCGCCCCAAGTTTTGCTCGTGTGTGCTCATTGTCATTATATAGCAAATTTCCAAGAATTTCATATAAAATATACCGTCTCGGACTCTTATACAATGGCACCCACTCTATTGAACTTGGATCCGCTCATAATTCATTGAATAAAATAAATTATTTTCAAATATGAAAATGAGTCATTCTTTTTTTCACGAATTAAAAAGGAAATCAACTCACGTAAATTGAAATAGAGGGAATATGTATTAAGAAATTTAATAGCTTTGACTCGTATCTTATATATGTATTAAGAAATTTAATAAGTATATACATAAAAATTTGAAACTAGCAAGTCCAATGGTCAATAAGTTCAGTATTATCCCGAATCTGCATAGTTCAAATCCTGAGTTCGGCTATAGCAAAAAATAATTAACTGACCACATTTTGACAGAAAATAATTAACACCCATGAATGTCCTTATCATTATTATTGGCTTCACCACTATTTTATGGAACCTATTACACTTATCGAGTCTCCTCTCTCTCTTTGTGTTGTGATTCAGTGCTTAATTATTTTGTGTGCCTGGCACGTCCAACGATCGAAATGTCTTAGACATTCAACCATTTCAATGAGTTCGATGATCCATAGCATAACATGTAAGTTGATAAATATTCTACGTTCTGAGCCTTGTCCGTCCTTATTTGGTATGCTTGACACGTCCAAGAAAATTCCCTAGACATTCAAGCATTTCAATAAGTGGAGAACACGTCCATAACATGTAAATTTAGATATACTAGCTAGGGTCTGATCCTTGCCACAAATCAAAATAGTATTTTTTGAGTTTCGTCTTGGAAAAACGAATTTGATCCATATGTGGGCATCGCGAGTGTTGTTATCGCAAAAATATTTCTAAGAGAAAAGTAAATCAAAGTACGAATTGATTTTTTCACAATTGTATTAATTTTTTAAAGGGAGAGGTACTACTTTCGTCTTATTTTCACCTTTGCTTGGAGTCCTCGCTCGTATTTTCACCTTTCTTACGGCGGGTAAGGTGACGATCCCCAAGAGTCTGGACCCTCCCTCATACTTTTTCTTAGGCATGAGCTTTTGTTTTTGTATTTAGACAATTTTTAGAGAGGTGGGCTCATGTTTTGTAGAAGAAAGAATGTAAAAAACTAAAAATATAGAAGAGCTTTTGGTGCAACTAAACTCTTCCAAGTTGTTTATCCGTAAAATGATATAATTGAATTTATAATGTGATTTATAGACAAGCGAATCAATTTGATCCCAAAATGATAAATGAATTAAATAAAATACAAGACTTAGCGTTGAAATCGATATGAATAGCAGATAGCTTGGTTCCGAGAGTAAGGTTTCCGAAGGCAGCAATAAAAATAACGTTAGACAGAAAATAAAGTATTATTTAGTTGGGGAATAGTGTGTAGCATAAGTTTGTCACAATTTTCCTCCCTTTCAATGGTTATTAAAGCCACTATTTATAGTTATAACTAGGAAACAAGGTCCTAGGATCAAGCCCCTCTTAAATGACAATAATGGGGGTATTGATGAATATGTAATGACAGGTCATGAATGCCAAAATTCGTTGTAGTGACTGCGTATTTAATACTGAGGAATATTCATCATTGACACTACCACAAAAAGGGGCTTTAGCGGCAATAACAATAGCCGCTATATCCTTTACCTGCCAATGGTATTTAGCCGGCAATGCGGGGGTCGGCAAAGCCTTTGGCGGCTATTCGCACAAAAGCTGGTAAAGGGTATGATTTATTGCCACTAAAGATCATTACTTTTATCGGCAATTAGTTGCGGCAATACTTTTGGCCAGTAAATTAAATCCATAACAAACTAACTAAGCTCTTTTAGCGTCCATTTTTATAGTCGATAAGTTCAATTAAATTGCTGCTAAACATCAGTAGTTTTAACAACACATTTTTGTGGCAATTAGAATGACTATTGTATCCTTCGTGTAAATATCTTATTTTTACCTTTCAGATTCTATTTTAATGGCAATTAAATTCAATTAAATATCGCTAATAGTAAAAGAGTGTCTCTTGATGGAAACAAAGGTAGGCAAATGCTAGAAAACATAATATTATTAATTCATAAAAGAAAATATATCTCATTGAATCTACACAATTCAAAGGAAGTACTAACCAAAAATGTTAATGTCACAACTTTTAAAATAAACTTATATCTTCAAATAGTTTCGGCAACTCTTAATCATATTGAAATCTTCCACATGCGAAATTTGCGAACGAATGACCTGAAAAAAATAAAATAAATGTGTCAAAAGATGGAATGTAATGTATGAAACATCATGAATCTACACATCTAAATATAATGTGAATTCTCAAAATAGTGTAAAAATGAGGCTGCATACGAACTAGGGTACCAAATTCATCATGGTTGAAGATATTGAAGTGTAGTTTCTAATAAGACAAATCGTTCTTAAGTTGAAGCTCCCTACATTAAGTTATAGTATTGGAATACAACCAAAATATTTTGTCTAAGAAAGGATGACAAAAGAAAGATAAAAGAGTTAGATAATGTGGCAAATGAGACTTGTAGTATTAGAATACAACTTAGATGTAACATTGTGGAAAAAAAAATAAAGAGCTACATATGACAAGAATTCAAGATGCTACCATTTTATATAAACAATACTTGTCTGCCATAGATATTCATGTTCTGTTGGTTATATACTTTTGAAGTGAACAGTTCCATGTTACAAGTATGGAAAATGAGTTCATTAACATAAGGAAGAAGATGATGAATTTGAAAATCAGCTTATAAGAAAATCTTTTCAATGGATTCAGTGAAGGACAACTTTACTTAGCAGTTCAAGAGATTATACAATAGCATAAGCAAGTTACTGATGTTGGTCCCTCGGAAACTAGCAATAGCATAGTAAAAAGATCATTTTAACCAGTTCCCAATGAGAATGACAAGTTTTTTAATTAATTCTATGGATACATATTCCAAATACGATACTATTTATTTTGAGAATTTCCTTAAGGGTTGAAAAGCACAAGAGATGTTCCATGAAATGCTTTACCAAGGATAAGCTCAGAGGGCAGAATTTGGGCTTCTCTCTTTTGCCATACTTCAGTAGATGCAGCTCCCTTCTTCAGTGAAATTATAACCTGGATAATGTTTGAAGGTCAAGTAAAAATAGAAAATAAATAATTTGTGTATAATGATACTTCTGCTTGCAGAAATATCCTACTACCAGCAGCACAACTGTTGCGGCCAAACACACTCACGCAAGTATACGTGGTCGTCAAGTAATAAAGTAATGAATAAAGTATCGTTCCCACGAAGACTTATGATTAACTTTTGACTAATTCAAACTCGAATAGCTTATTGATTCAAGATATTTCTAACAAAATATATAATTTTCTAAATTACTACCTAAGGACGATCAAATAATGAATTGCTAAGAACTCAACACAACACTTAAATAGTTTTGAATAACAATCAATAGGATATAATATTCCAGGGTCACGGGTCATCTAACATTCATGTTGCATTCTTAGTTTAAAATAACTAAATGATTTATCTGAATTGTTGATTCACAGGGTTAATTTCACTCGTAAGAATCT
>AWOL01S0035129.1:0-11967 GCA_000715115.1 Nicotiana otophora
ATTCAAACCCGACATTCAACCATTTGGAGAATAGTTGAGTTACACTAAGAGACTTACGATTACGTTCACTCAACTTCACAGCGACAGTCCGGACTCACGGTTGGAGGGGAAAAAATGTGATGTTTTGTCGCAACAGCTATTGGGATTGGTCGAGTTCCAACGGGGATCAGATCTTTGCAGCCGCAAGTGCGAGCGGGACGATTCCCACCTCCATACTTATATTTCACAGATGGATTTCGACAGTCAACTTCGGGACATGTAATTTCATGAAAGAGGTTAGAGAGAAAGCTCCTCAAAACAGCCATTATATTATTATACGATGCCACTTTCCATGGATAAGAATCCGATTATCTATCTACGAATTGAGGAAAAAGGGGGAGCTCAAAAATGGTGAATCTTGAGCTTTCTTCTCTTATTCAATTGATAGTTTGATCGAGGGCGAGCGGAGACAAGTCACTAACTACAGTGACAAGGAAAGCAATTGCATATATCAAGCATATTGGCATGCTCTGTAGCCGAGGAATTAGCAATTAACTTAACTCTCCTTCGTTCGGCTTTACTTTCAACCTTTCCTAAAGCGAAGGAAAGAAACTGAGTGGAAGATCCCATAGCTATAGTAGTGAAAGTAGTGGTAGCGGTCAAATTTTTCTTTATGTTGTTACAGAAGCAATAGGCTTGGATGGGCATGATCGCTTGAAGAAGGAGTACCGGGCTCAAGGCCCTTCTTATTTGACTTTGACCCTGTTTGAACTGGCTGGCTTCTACCTTTGATGGCGCTTCTCTATAGAATCTTGTTCTTACTGCCTTCCTAAAAAGCTATGCGACGTCACAGATCAAGCTTTCCGAGTTGTTTATTTCCAAAATGTAACATCCTACCTTTTCTTCGACTCTGTATCTAGATCTTAATTTAGAGGGTGGTAGCCCTATATCTTTTAGCTTCCACTTAACCATCAGATGTTTTTCTAGCTTCTCGGAAGGGGTCTGGATCCTGTTGCTGAAGCTCATAATTCTAGGTTTCGTGTATCAATGCTTCTAGATTAGTGTTAAGGGTGTGGTCGAAGATCAGGCTTGACTGACTGACTTCATTGACGGTGCATTTCGTTCTGGGTGGTGTTTTAGTAATTATGAGTGGCCTCTAAAGTCTTGGTAGCCTCTAGTCACTTTTACTTACCTATCTTTTCCCATAGGATTCTATACCTTCCCCTGATCTATGATCACCCTAGTTTGCACTTTTTTGTAAACGTTTGTTGTTTCGGCAAATTATTAAGTGGCAGCTCTTTCTATGGATTTGTTTGCTGGCGAGGATTCTGAGGTTTTCGATGGAGATAGTTATGGTAATGCTGATGCCAAGGCTTATTCCACTACAGATACAAAAATACACAAAATGGATTATTCCTCCTTTTTTGGGATTTCGAAATTCATTTTCTTCCTTCCCCGAGCCCACCTTTAGCCCTTTCTTCAACTACTATTGTGGTACGAACACATTCTTCGAGCAGGAGAACATTCTAATTTGAAAAAAGTAAAAGATAGGCTAGTTGCAGTGCCATATTCATCTTCTAGTTTGTCGCGTCCTCTTGCTACTTCGTGAGGAGATACTGAAGAAACATGCAATGGAGACGACGAGAACTTACGACAAGGTGCAACCTTGAAAGGAATAAGGTGGAAGAAGAGTATGAAGAGTTGTCACAAAAGAGAAGGAATGGGTGAGGAATTGACACATGTAAATCCTTTAGCAAGTAGGAGAGCCATCAAATTTCAGAAGCAGTGATAGGTAACGCTTTGTATTTAGCTTTTGCACTAGCACGGGTAACTCTTTGTTTCTTTTTAGAGCCGCAAGAAATTAGATTGTCACCAAACTAAATGCAGAATCTAGTGGTTGAGCGACGAATTGTTGGACAAACAACCCCACATAAGAGTAACAAAAAAAGTGTTGAGATAGGGTGATGAGGAAATCTAAGACCATAATATAATGGAGAGTGCCTTTCAAATACCTTAAAATGCATTTAAGACACAGATCATGAACAGTGATGGGATTGACCATAAACGGACAGGCATGATTAACAGTATAGTGGAGGTCCGGTCGAGTGAGAGTGATATATTGGAGAGCACCAACAGTACTCTGATGGGCCTGAGGATCAGAGGGAGGTGTACCATCGAAAGCTGAAAGTTTAGAACCGAAAGCAATTTGTGTAGCACAAGGTTTGAAACCAAGCATGTTGGTCCGGCAGAATCAATCTAAAGCATATTTGGTTTGTGACAGAAGAAGGCCAGAAGAGTCACGCTGAGCTTCAATGTCAAGGAAGTCATTGAGTTAACCCAAGTCCTTTATGGCAAAATATTTACTGAGACGGTGAATAAATTGAGTGAGAAGAGATCTGTTGTCACCAGTTAAGATGATGTCATCAACATAAAGAAAAAGGACGATACAACCAGTAGTGGAATGGTGAAGAAAGATAGATGGAGGTTTTCGCAACACTCTGACGAAAGCCACTTTTATGAAGATAGGTACTGAACCGTTGAAAGCATGCCAATTGTACTTGACAAAGACAACAATGGCTTTATGAAAACGACAAAGATGAGTAGGCATAGAAGGATCAACAAATCCAGGAGGTTGTTGCATGTATACCTCTTAAAGTCAAAGACCATGGAGGAAGGCATTCTTCACGTCAAGTTGGCGAATGGGCCAATTTCGTGAGATGGCAACTTCCAGAATGGAATTTAGTAGTTCGTAATGGTAAAGAAAACCATAATGGACTAAATTGATGAGAGGCATCATTTCTTTAAGCGGTCCATATCTTGGCCACCACATCATTTTGAACTGTTCAAGGACGGGTCCAATATTGTATAATTGTAGTCTTAATTTGAATACCGCTTCGTGGGGATCTCGAAGAATGCATTTTTGTAGTCCAAGTAAAAGATATGCATACATCAAGATTTATGGGTTCGGCCACGCAAGAAATGCGTCCGGGTTCATGTTTGAAAGATGGTCCCCAATCTTTCCATGGTATAACCATTCTAATAACGAGCATAGTTGACAACACTGATCCCGTCTCGTTCAGGTATTTTTGTAAGTGGACCGATCTTCTTCGTATAGAATTGTCTTTGCTTGGTCCCATCTAAGTCTAGTTCCTTGATTACATAAGTCACCTTTCTTAAGTGCTTCAGTTCGACTTAATCTATCACAGATGCTTTTGAATCAGACTCTTCCCCTACTTTCCACGCATCATGAGCAGATTATTTCTCCCTCTTAAACTCCAGCCAAATTTTTCAGGGATGATGGTAAACACGTTTGCAAATCACAAAGTAGACAACTCATCGTTCTTTGTGTAGCTCCCTGACTACTTAATAATAAAGGTAAAGAATAAAAATGGGTAGAGCAAGATTTTGTACTGACCGTCAATACGTGATAATTCATAATTCGCAACCAATTAGTCATCTGAATCTTAGAATGTGCTAATAGTTGGGGGGTCGCCCAAGCTTTCTCGATTAATAGAAAAATTATCCCTCCCCCCTTTGACTTGAGCATTGAATTGACGTTTTGTTCTAAGGACGACCTATGAGATTGTTTGAACCGGTTCTCAAACCTAATACAATGCGAACAGTCTTCCTCGGCTAAGGCTGACAAATCCAACTTTTTTTTGTTAAAAAGCGATCTCGAATTAAGGGCTATCGACCCGAGAGTGCTCTGTTGGTCCATTTAATATAGCATTGGGACATGCTATTACCTAAGTATGGTGATGGTTGTCCTGCCAGAGTCTATCCGTGTGGGCTCAAGCTAAAGCTGAAGAAGAGAGTTAGCTTTCTGCTGAGTGAACCCGAACAGGTGCGGACGCACACTAGATCAGAGCAAGTTTAGCTGGCCCAATGTCACAGATACCTACTAGGATGAGTTTTAGCGGGAATTGAACCCACATCTCGTTGAGCTGCTCCAGCAAGCACCCCTTTCGGAAACTCAATTTTTAAGACGAGGGAGAACACTTGTAGGCATGTCGGCATTTTGAGAGAGCGAAAAGCTCTAACTTGAGTAAGTGCCAGCCAGGCAAAAGGGTTAGCCTGAAGTGATGGTTTAGCCAAAGACAAAACGTGCAACGATATTCAGCATGCTCTTAGAATAGCTGTGGAAATCCGAATGCCTATCCCAACACAGAGAGCTTATCCACTACATCTACATAAGGAATAGTCTAGTCCAATATTTCTTGTCCTTAAAATATCATATATGCACCACTGCTGATCTTTTCTAAATCCAGCTTCAACCAAGCATACGTCTGCCGCGGGAATAGGGAGAACGGAAATTTACTTTTATGTTGAAGTCTTTCCTATTAGAAGGCTAGGGGGCGCCTTGCACGTCTTGGAAGAATCATGCTTTGCATCTGAAATTATTGGCCCACGGTTCTCAGTGAGGAAAGGACCTAGAACACTGAGGAGGGCCGATAGGAAGTTAAAAGCAATTCTTATTTCTTCTTTCTCGAAAACCTAATGTGAGAGGGCGCACTGGGATGTCCATAATTGAAGCATTTTAGCATTTTCCTTCATCGACTTTCGATTTTTTACTAGGTGGCTGATGTCTTTGATGCTTTGGTTTTCGCGGGAAATGGTAAGGGTTCCAAACATAGCGTATGAGCTTTGATGTAGACTTGCATCACTATTCGTTTCCTCATGGCTCGATTGCTTATTTGCTTCTTCCTTTGGGCATGAAGTGTTTGGTGAGGCCCTGTTGAAAAGCTAGCCCTTCCTCAAAGATCATTTTTATTTAGCACTAGAGGGAGCCCTCCAACCTTAAATAACCGATGGAATGTGATCTCCTAGGAAATTTCCTATAAGGGATGGACCCCCAGCATCTGTAGAAGAAAGAGGAAACTCAATCATGAAACTGCATTTTACGTGGAAGGATGAGAAAACAAAACCCACTATTGCAAAAACTCTTTCCTTCTTTTTTAGTAAAGGTGTCAGCCGCAAGTATGAAGGGACATTCCCCATCATAGAGAAAGTAGGACAAGTTGCCTATAAACATTAGCTTCTTTCCTCGCTAAAGATCCACCCTGTCTTCCATGTGGGGTGTCTGAAGACATACCATCCATACATGGAAGACCCTACAAGAGGCGTTCACAAGAGGCCACCAAAAATGATGACGACTTCCTTATCGAAGGAAGTGGAATATGTGATGGCGAAACGCAATGGTAATCGATGTGGTGTCCCAGCTTAAACATTTCACTT
Organism: Nicotiana otophora; assembly: GCA_000715115.1. Classification (NCBI taxonomy): domain Eukaryota; kingdom Viridiplantae; phylum Streptophyta; class Magnoliopsida; order Solanales; family Solanaceae; genus Nicotiana; species Nicotiana otophora. Next base: position 5,215 of record AWOL01S0035129.1, read on the forward strand.
GGTAAAGTAGAAGGTTCTACCGAAGTAGGGAAGCTCTAGGGTTTTTCTAACCAGTGTGAAGTTGAGTTCTATCTTTCCCGAGTTCATGTAAGGATAACCTTTGGGTTTTTGCTTTTTGGAAAAACCTTTTACCAAATGGTTGTTCGCTACAACCTTTAAGTCTCGCTTAGCCTCTCCAGTCATTCTCCAGGAAACTAGCGGCTCGTAGCTGTTCAACCACTTCTTTAGGAGATAGGAGATGTGCCACTGACTTGGTTCGGGACATAACCATTGTCCGAACTGTCTACTACCAAGTCCATGGGTTGGAACCCATAACAAACTGAGAAAGCACTTCTGTCGGTCGACGAATGCGTGCGGATGTTGTAGCAGTGTCGAATGAACGGATGATTTGGAACCAGACCAGGTAATATTAAAGGTTGTCCCAATGCTAGATTCTGAAGAACCGACGGTTCTATTGGTGACCCATTCAAAAGAAGCTGGCCGCTTTGACTTTGATTAGCTAATCGAGTGCGGAGGGTGCTGTGCTTCTTTTCATTTGTACCCGTTACCGACCACAAAGCCCAACATTGCTCTTTCTCGCTACTTGCCCACTTGCCTATTTTTACAACTTTGACTAGCGCCCGGCAAAGGAATGATTTTTTCCCAAAGCCGACTTCCTTTATCGAGCGACTCTCTCTGTTGACTATAAAAGTGATGGTCCGAGCTATCTGAAATAAGTGGTAATTTTTCTCAGTCCCAATCATAATAAATACCATATGAAGCGCGTGACCACCCAGATTCCCAAAACTTTAATTATCTTATATATATTATAACTTATCGACATCAGCCCCCTTCCTACTCCAACTAATGGAAAAATGCCTTTGAATGGTCGTAATCGTCGACAACCCAACCGACGTCCACCATAGGCTCGGCGAGCTATCCTACTAGATTTCCCGAAGGTAATGCTAGGGCCTTTTCAGTACTGACGACTCTTGATGCCAAGAAGGAGACCAACTAGATGAGACAGACCATTGTTCATAGGTTGGTTATAAGCACAGATATCGAATCACATTCTTCCCATTTGAGAGGGATTCTCATGCCAACCATAGGAAGAAGAACTCGATTACGAATCTTGGATCAGATTGGATTAATAGCTTTGTGCTGATCTATGAATGAGCCTTCTATTTGATTTATACTAGACTTCTTCAAGTCTCCATCATCCCGATCTCTCTTTCCTGCTTGCAAAGAAAACAGAACCTCTTCTAGTTCAAGGTCGAAATCTTAAAACCAATAAAAATCCGATTTCTAGTTCACTACTCTTATGATAAGAAGTTATGTCTCATTCATGTGATGAGAAAGCGGAGAATGAAAATTAGCAAATTTCACATCTACGGCAGATTCTGTGCCCTACATCATTTAGACTTATGAAACTAAGCGGGCAGGGAAGGTATGACGCATCCCCCATTCAACAAAAGGGATCTGTAGGGCGGGCTCACTCACATACTGGATAGGTGACTCGGAATTATAGTGCTAGTCCGTTCCCTCGGGGAAGAGAAAGCACGAATCTATTACAATCTTAGTAGAGAACAGAGGATGAACAAAAACGTAGGTTCTTCGTTCCGTCCTTTACCTATGATATGATCAANTTAATCCATCCACTGGACCACCTGGAATTCTTAATTAAACCTTTACCCGAAAAAGGAAATTATATTTTCTTATTAAATCTTCTTTTCTTAGATTAAGATATCATCAGACCGGTAAGTTTAAGAAGGAATGCATTGATTTTCTGATTCCTTCTTTCCGCTCTTCGCTTAGCTACACCGGCTTACAGATGCCCATGTCCTTCATGGATCTAGGAGTTCATACGAATAATGGCTAGCGGGATTTCGTATTCAATCGGAGTTGCCTTAGTTGGTTTCCGAAGGGAAGGCACTCAAGACTTTACATAGTGGTTTATGCCCCTATTTGGATTCAAGAAGCATTAGAATCCCTTATTTAACTTGCGGGGAAATCAAGGAATAGAAGCTACCATCCTAGGGGGACGATCTATTATCTCTCTACCCAGCTCCTCGTCTAGTAGCCAAGAACATGAGAGCTACAACACTCGAGTGTTTGAATGATTTAGGATCAGATGAGAAAACCAACCCTAGGAGAGAGGCTCAATAAGATAAGTTAATCGCAGTTCCGGGAAGGAGGTCCTACCATTTACTTGACTCTTAGAACCTTTGTTGGTTTTGGGCAACGGGTATCAACTTCCTGGACAAGAAAGGGCGATCCATCTATTTATTTAACTGAACCTAGTTCACGAGAAAGAGTCCTAGGGTTCCAAACTTTTGTTTTGCACCGAGAAGAAATCAATAGAATCGTTTAACGAATCGCCTGATACTAGATGAAGAGGTACCTGGAAAGCAGGAATAGTCAAGGCACATGCCTACCATTAGAAGAAACCAAAGCAATTAGTTCATCTTTGAATAGTCCTCCCAGTTAACCAGACAAGCTGGAGGGACATCCTACCATAGAGGAAAGGAAAGACCTGGGACTTGTACTCCCCAACTTGGGAACTTTGCGTATAGAGAAGGGAAGGAGCCGCTTTTTATGCGACACTACTGTGGTGAAGAGTGAACCGAGACTCTTTTTATTGAGATTTCCCCCAGGTTTATGCTTCATTCAAGTCTTAATTCAAGGAAGGACAAGTCCTTATCATCCCGATTGGGATAGACAGGCCTGCCTCGCTGCGGGTCAGCACCTCGGGCTCTCTTTCTACTTTCTGTCTGTCTACAAGCGGAAGGAGTTAATGAAAATGTTCAATTAAATAGCCATCAAATGCGAATTGATGTTGCTATGGAGTCCTTACGGAGGTACTTCTATTATCAGATGAGGAAGAATCTGAACCTGGAGATCAACCCCTAGGACCGACTACGGGAGCAAGGATTGGATTTCTGACTATATGACTTCATTCCCCTTCTTCCACTGAGTGCTCGTGGAATAGAAATCGGGTTGTCGGCAAGCATGACGAGAGGGTGAGGTGCAAAGGAGGAAAAGCTTAGGGTAGATACCTAGGCACCTAGAGAGGAGGAAGGGCGTAGTAATCGAGGAAATGCTTTGAGGAGTTGAAAATCAGCATAGATCCGGAGATTCTCGAATAGGGAGACCTTTCTAACTGCTGCTGAATCAATGGGCCGGTAAGAGAGAGCCAGGCAAACTGAAAGAACTTAGTAGCCAGAGGAAAAGAAAGCAAAAGCAATTCCCGTAGTAGCGTTGTGCGAAATGGGAGCTGCCTATATCATGAACATGGGGTTGTGGGAGAGAAATACAAGCGTTGTGCAGCTAGGCGAAGCAGACCGAATACAAGCTCTGACCGCGTGCCTGTTGAAGAATGAGCCGGTGACTCATAGGCAGTGTCTTGGTTAAGGGAACCCACCGGAGTCGTAGCGAAAGCGAATCTTCATAGGGAAATTATCACTGCTTATGGACCCGAACCTGGGTGATCTATCCATGACCAGGATGAAGGGTGAAACTAAGTGGAGGTCCGACCGACCGATGTTGAAAAATCAGCTGGTGAGTTGTGGTTCGGGGTGAAATGCCATTCACACACAAAGCTAGTTGGTTCTCCCCGAAATGCGTTGAGGCGCAGTAGTTGACTGGACATCTAGTGGTAAAGCACAGTTTCGGTGTGGGCACTGAGAGCAGTACCAAATCGAGGCAAACTCTTAATACTAGATATGACCTTAAAATAAGAGAGGGGCAAGGTCGGCTAGTGAGATGATGGGGAATAAGCTTCATCGTCGAGAGGGAAAGAGCCCGAATAACCAGCTAAGGCCCCTAAATGACCGCTTAGTGATAAAAAAGGTAGGGGTGCAGAGACAGCCAGGAGGTTTGCCTAGAAGCAACAACCCTTGAAAGAGTGCGAAATAGCTCATTGATCGAGCGGTCTTGCGCCGAAGATGAACGGGGCTAAGCGATCCTACCGAAGCTGTGGGATGTCAAAATACATCGGCAGGGATATTTTAATTCCTTGTTCACTCTTTCAAGTATTTTCTGAAAAACAACAATTAGGAATAGAGAATATATATCAAAGAAAGGTCTGACTATTGGAATCATTTTTTCCATAGCTATTTGGTACATTTGGTCATTCACATTAGTGAATTAGGTGAAAGTGGGGAAAGAGAGGGTTTCGAACCCTCGGTAAAAAATAGCCTACATAGAAATTCCAATGCTACACTCGGCCATCTCTCCTACATAATGATTATGACCCAAAAAACGAGTGAATAGCAAGCCAGTCATAAACAATTATTGATTGGATAGGTACGACCACTCCATTCTAACAAGAAAAATAGAAAATTTTGAATTCCCTTGCCTTGAGTGAAATGGTGGGAATCCTTGTTTGATATTTTTGAATATCCTCCTTCCTTAGATTAGTACCGGGGCGCATATATCAAAAGCTCAGTGTGAAATTTGAATGAGATATATCTTTCTTTTTTCAAATTCTAAATTGGAGTAATTGAGGTTACACAAATTCTCCGCCGGAAAAGGAAAAGGTTGAATCTGGAAAAGTATTCTCTAAGGGTAATGTAATTGAGTGAAATTCATTTTGTATCGTACAAGAAAGAAATTCCATTTGTGTATGTGCTCGTGATAAAAAGAAAATAGGGTACTCTATTCCATTACATACATGGATCGGGTTGAAAAACCAAACCCAGTCTCTCTTGGAATCCTGAATATGCAAATAAATAATTAATTGTAGTAATCCACATATGCCTCTCTCCCATCAATTAGTACTAGTTGAAGTAATGAAAATATCCCCTATTTGTTTGATGAGAGATGCTAAACAAAAAAAAAAAACATCCCCCGTTGGAAATGAAATTATGCTCCTTGTCCCCCTTTTTACAGAAAATGGAGAGATGAATTGATATATTTATTGCGGTGCTCTGGCCGATTGAACTACAATCCCAGGAAAATTAGGTGTACAGTCTAAAATCAATTTAAATTCGAACCATTAATTTCGCTGTGTTGTAATAGAGACATGAATGATATACTTAATTATTATTATTATCTAATTATATATAATTATTATTAAAATAAAAAGTAATAGACTCATAGTGGGAGAATTGATGAATTGAATCAAATAGGGCCTTTAATTTAACTAATTTGAACTTAATTAAACAAAAGATTCACGCTCTATAAACGCCCTATAAGAAAAGAAGAAGAAAAAGGCTTAAGTCATCACTTCCAATCCGATAAAGGAATTTTTTATTTTCCACGAAAGTCCGTCCCAACAATTGTTGTAGAGGATATAAATATGAATATGAAAAAAGGTAATCGCCTGAAGAGTCGTTTTTTAGTTTTTAAGTGGAATGTTCATTATCATAATAAGTAGTCGATTATGAGAACAACTATCTCACTACAGAGTATACTCTTCCTCATCTTTCATTATTCATATTTTATGTCCTGGGACAGAGATATTCTAGATACCCCCTTCTATTATGAATCGCCAAAGTCTTCCTGCTTCTCCATTGTTACAATCAGATTCGAAAAGTCAGAAATCAATCAAAATGGTCATGAATTGTATCATGACTTTATAAGCAATTCTGATATTAAGAGATTTAATATAGATTTAATTCATGGCAGCGGACCTTTGATTTCCTTGGACCACGTAAAAATTCATCGTCCGATTGAATCTTCTTTTTCCTGGATTGTCCATAGGAATCCATCGCTATTCCTTTCCTCCACCGATAAAGGTTCATCCCGAGTCACAAGAGCAATCTCTTTTTTATTTTTTGAATTCTTTTTTCTTTTCGTTATGGTAATGCAATGCAAGAGGTCAGAAATCAGATTGTTTCTGATGATAAAAAGAGTTTTTATCTTATGTGACATTTATGAAAACCCAAAATGTCGGTTATGTTAGAAGACGACCTATGGTATATTATGGTCAGATGTCGTAGGTCGGTATATCTTTGAATTACTAAAACGGAGAGAATAAATGGACTCCTCGAGGGCTACTTAAGCCACTTTAGTGCAAAATATAAGGACTTACGCAGTTGTATGTTGCTCAGTCCTGCTATAACTTAACAACCAAAAAGCTCTGCGTCGAACTTCAGACCCTTCGAGTTGGCCACTGGGTAACAACCTCTGACGCCCCATACCATTGTGACAGGAGGGGGCTTGCCCATCTGCCTACTTTGCCAAGAGGTGGCAGGAGCGCAACAACCTTAGCTCAAACTTACTTAAACCACCTAAAGGCTTGGCCCTGTCTGAAAGTAGACCTTGTAGAAAAGCGGATAGGAAAGGTAGCTTATAGACTCAAGTGACCAGCTCGGTGAAAATGAACCCCGCATTCCATGTGAGTCAGTTGACTTCGATTGGATACAGACCGCCACAGAGAGGAACGTGCCTACGAGGGCACCACCAAATGTTGTAGATAAACCTACTGAAGAAGAAGTTGAGTATATCATAGCTGACCGCACCCTGGGATAGCCCATGCACCCACTGCACGAGTGGAATACTACTTAGTCAAGTAGAAAGGAACAAGTTCTTACGGCACGATCACTATATCTTCGATTTTTTTTATCTCTCCTCTATGGAAAGAGGGGATGATATGTGGTGTGGTATACCTAATCGTTTAGTCAACAAGACGTACGTAAGTCGACATATCTCCATTTGTATGTTCTTTGGAGCTAGAACCAATCAATAGAATGAAATGAAATAATGGTAAGCCTAGGGCGACGAACATGGCTCAAGAGTGTCTATACAAAGCCCCTCTCATCTTCACTCAAA
>AWOL01S0035134.1:19209-43205 GCA_000715115.1 Nicotiana otophora
AAGAACACAAGCGCGCAACATGTCCTCAAGCGTCTGAATAGTCCGCTCTACCTGCTCGTCGGTCTGTGGATGAAAGGTTGTACTACGATTCACCTGAGTACCCAAAACTTGCTGAAATGTCTTACAAAAATTAGCCGTGAACTATGCCCCCTGATCAGAAATGATAGAAACTGGAGTATCATGCAACCTGACTATTTCTTTGATATACAACTAAGCACACTGTTCCGCTGTGTCGGTAGCCTTAACCGGCAAGAAGTGTGCTGATTTCGTAACTCGATCCACAATTACCCAAATCGAGTCAAACTTACAAGGAGTGCGAGATAGTACTACCACAAAGTCCATATTAATTATTTCCCACTTCCACATTGGAATTTATATGTTCTCTGCCAACCCACCGGGCCTTTGGTGTTCGACCTTCACTTGCTGACAATTCAGACATTTTGCCACAAAGTCCGCTAAGTTTCTCTTCATATCTTTCCACCAATAGACATCCTTAATATCATGATACATTTTTGTAGAGCCCGGGTGCATGGAATACCTAGAAGTGTGAGCCTCGGTCATGATTCTTTCCTGGAGACCATCTACATTTGGAATACATAGACGCCCTTGGTACCTTTGTGTATCATCACTCATGCCAATATAAAAGGCCACGGTCTTAAATTTATGAATCCCCTATTTCATTTGTGCCAACAATGGATCGTTGTATTGTTTCTCCTTTACTTCCACAACAAGTGATGATTCAGCCTTATTTTGCACAATCTCTCCTCTTTCACTAGAATCAGCAAGACGAACTCCCAAACTAGCCAACAGATGAACCTCTTTGGTCAACAGCTTTTGATATGCCTCCAAGTGTGCTAAACTACCCATAGATTTTCAGTTAAGAGCATCCGCCACAACATTAGCCTTCCCTAGATGATATAGAATATCAATGTCGTAGTCCTAGAGTAACTCAAGCCATCTTCTCCACCTCAGATTCAATTCCTTCTACTTGAAAATATAGTGAAGGCTCTTATGGTCCGTGAATATATCCACATGGACCCCATTTAAATAATGACGCCAAATTTTTAATGCAAATACCACCGCCGCAAGTTCTGATTTATGCGTGGGGTAATTCTTCTCATTATTTTTGAGTTGCCTAGAAGCATAAGTGATCACCTTGCCATGTTGCATCAATACACACCCAAGTCCGATTATCGAAGAATCATAATATACTACAAACCCATTTGTACCCTCTGGTAGGGTCAACACTGGTGCCGTAGTCAATCTTGTTTTCAACTCCTAGAAGCTTCTTTCGCAAACATCGGACCATTGGAACTTAATTGCCATCTACATCAATTTATTCAATATAAAGGCAAGAGTAGAGAACTCATCCACATACTTTCTGTAATACCCAGTTAAACCTAAGAAACTGCGAATCATTGTTGTAGTTGTAGGCCTTGGCCTATTCTTCACAGCTTCAATCTTCTGAGGATCAACCTTAATCCTTCACTAGAGACGACATGACCCAAGAATGTGACAGATTCAAGCCAAAATTCACACTTTGAAATTTTTGCATTTAACTTGTATGGTTTGTAGAACTACCCTGAGATGATCAGCATAGTCCTCTCGACTTCGTTAATATACAAGAACATCATCAATGAACACTATCACAAAGGAGTCGGGAAAAAGCTTGAAGACTCGATTCATTAGATCCACGAATGACGTCGGGGCATTTATTAGTCCAAAAGACATCACCAAAAATTCAAAGTGCCCATATCAGGTTCTAAAAGTTGTTTTTGTAATATCATGTTCCTTGATATTCAATTGATGATACCTGTATCGTAAATAAATTTTGGAGAAGTACTTAGCACCCTGCAATTGGTCAAACAAATCACCTATCCTTGGTAGTGGATACTTATTCTTGATTGTGACCTTGTTAAGCTGCTGATAGTCAATACACATTCTTAGGGACCCATCTTTCTTCCTTACAAAGAGGACCGGTATGCCTCAAGGCGAGACACTCGGTCGGATGAAACCTTTCTCTAATAAATCCTTCAATTATTCCTTTAGTTCTTTCAATTCTGCCGGTGCCATCCTGTATGGTGGAATAGATATAGGTTGCGTGCCTGGCATCACATCAATCCCAAAATCAATCTCCCTATCTTGTGGGATCCCTAGGAGCTCATCCGGAAAGACTCCCGAAAATTCATTCACAACAAGCACAGACTCAAGTGTAAGTGCCTCAACATCGATGTTCGTAACCCGGACCAAATGGTAAATACACCCCTTGTTGATCATCTTTGTGGCGTTAAGGTAAGAAATAAACCTACCCTTAGGCACCACGTGATCCCCCCCTCCACTCAATAACTAGCTCATTTGGAAATTTGAACCTAATGCTCCTGGTTCGGCAATCAAGCTTGGCAAAATATGAATAAAGCCAGTCCATCCCCTTTATTCATCAAAATTGACCATCCCAATTCAACGAGATCGGTCATGATGTTTCGACCACACAACCTGACAACACAATCCCTATAAACCCACGCGGCCAAAATAGACTCACCAGCTGGAGTAGATACAGAGAATGGCTCATGAAGTTGTTCCAGTTCTATCCCAAATTCCATTGCAACATAAGGAGTGACATATGACAAAGTGGAACTTGGATCAATAAAAGCATACACATCATGAGATTGGATAGTCAATATACCTGCGACAACATCTGGAGAAGCCTCTGAATTCTGGCGACCCCTCATAGTATAGAAGCAGATAGATCATCCCGAACTTTGTGCTTCACCCCTAGTTGCACCACACCCTACGGGTATTCGAGTTCTTCAAGATGGAGGAGGTTCTGCGGATGTAGTACCTACAAAACTGGCTGGCCGTCTCGTGCCCCTGGCCGTGCCGTGCCCCTGCCCGTGCCCTGGCGGGATGAACGATAGTGTCTCTGAATGTGACCCCTTAATCCGCACTTGTAGCATATGGGTAAGTCCATGTAGCATATTCCTAAGTGTATATTTACACACCAAGGGCATTGGGGCCTGTGCTGCTGCTGGAATCTCCTATTAGTCCGACCCTGCTGGTAGGATCCCCTGTTGCCCTGACCGGGCCAAAAATGACTCTACTGTTGCTGACTGGGCTTTGACGGCGGTGCACTAATTGAATATAGATAAAAATACTAGGATGGCCCTGATGACCCTCCCCTAAATGCTGACCTGCTGCCACCAGAGGAACTAACAAAGTTGCCCGCGGACCGTGCGTTATTTCTACCCTCTCGCTCCATTCTGTTCTTCAATTTGCGGGTTTCTAAGGCTTGAGAAAATGCCACCATTTTCCCATAGTTCATATCAGAATTCACTGCAGCTGTAGAGGCCTCATTAATTACCAAGAGACTAAGGCCCTACACAAACCGACACACTTTAGCCTCCATAGTACATGTAAATACCATACTTGGACAGGTGCGCGAATCTCATATGGTACTCCCATACACTCAGGCTACCTTGCCTTAGGCTCTCAAACTCAGCGACATGGGTTGTATTAGTCTCGGCAGGCAATAAATGATCAATAAATTCATCGAAAACTTCACCCCACCTCGTCGGAGGGCTCCCCTCCTTACGAGACTCCTCCCATAGCCCAAACCAAGAATATGCCACCTCTTTCAGAATGTAGGAAGCCAACTCCACTGCCTTTCTCTCAGTGGCACGCATAACTTGGAGAGTCTTGTACATCTCACCAATGAAGTCCCGAGGGTCCTCCTCAGTGTTAGTACTCGTGAACACCGGATCTAACTGAAGAAACTTGTTCACTCTGGAACTAGCGGAATCCACTTGCAGACTAGAAGAAGTAGGTGCAACATTTGATCTTTGAGCCTGGGAAGCCACTATCTGAGCCAGCATTTGTATGCCTCCCCTCAGATCCCCATCCAAAATTCTAGAATTCGAAGTTGGAGGTGGAATTGGAATATCAGTTGGAGGGACCGTTAAACTCTCAGTAGGTGTAGGGGCAGGTGCGGTCTGATCAATTGTAGTATAGTCATGCAGTGTAGTAATTGGGGGAATATCCCCACCCCTAGTGTTCTTACCTGTATCACCAAGAATAGGATCAACTGCCACTATTGGGGTGATATTGTCTCTCTAGCCATTTCTTGCCCCCTTCTTAGGTATCATGTACTGAAAATTAGAGCAACGCACGAGTTAAAAGAGGAAAAGTCTTACAATCAGCTTTATCGCACAATCTAGAACATCAAAGAAGGGTGAAATTCCTAAATGTCCAAGTCACCTCCTCATTATAGATGAGATCGACNGTCGACAACACACCGATAAGAAGAACTCTACCAGACACGGCTCTGAGAAATCCTAGGATACTTTACAACCTTAGGCTCTGATACCAAGTTTGTCACGCCCCGAAATCAAGGAGCGCGACTGGCGCTCAACCGAGTGGACCCGGTCAAGCAAGCATGTCAGATACTTTATGCCCAAAACTCAATTATGAATAAAGAGAATTCATATTTTCGTTAATTAGACAATACAGAAATCATGTATACAACCCAATTCATTACCATTAGTTACTTCATTTTAAAGTCTCAAATTACACACACTTCATAGTTTGAAGTGGAACAAGTAATTCAAGAACATCATAACTTGTTTGACTTCCCCATCACTAATAAACAACCCACACTATGTCTACAGAGCCTTTAAAAGATACAAAAGAGTACTATGATAGTGTCGGCAACAAGGCCCTAACTATACCTCAAACACAATACACAAAGAACTACTGATACATGACCCCGAAATGAAGTGGGGCTCACCAAGTCAGCTGGGAAGTGGGTGTACCACTATCACTAATCAATATCTCGTGTTGTGGAAGCACCTGCATCCATTGAAGATGCAACGACCCCGGCAAAAACGACATTAGTACATATGTACTAGTATGAATGACAAAACACCCTCTCAATAAAATGATTAATAATACAAGTAAGAACAATCATAATATTAGTGGAAGCTTCAGACAACATCAAACCTCAAGTTAGGACCAAAACAATGTTCAAATAAATTTTCATATCTTAAGTTGGGAGATCTTTAGTACCGATATGCCACCGTTCACTATACCAATACCACCGTACTTTTAGAATGGAGTCTGATCATGACCTGATCACCTAGGCTGTCTCACTCGAGACATCAACCACAATCACAATTTCAATTATAATTTCCAGTACAATCACCACCATGTGTACGGCATGGCGTCTGATCACGACCCGATTGGCTAGGCCGTCTCACCACAATATAAGTGGATCGACATCATTATTTTTTACCAATCATCTCAATTCATACTTCTTTCACATCGTTTCATTCCATTGACACTAGTGGCCATAATTATAAAATTATTCTTGGCACTTCAGCCATATTTAGTATTTCATGCTCACCTTTCTTAGTTTAAAACATCATCAACAACTTAAAATCAAAGTTTTTATTACAATGTGGGCAATTTAGAGTCATAGGTACATAGACATTTTTCATAAAATGTAGCATAATAGTCTTCGTTTGAACTAGACTTGAAGTGGAAACATTTTTAATGCACAACTCATACTTTGAACACATTCTCAAATGATAACATAACATGATAAAAGCATTTGGGATACATATTAAACATATATCTTTCAACATAAACTTATTCGGAATAGCCAATTTTATAATGAACAACTCGAGACTTATAAATTACATGAATACTGTGGGATTCAATTCTAAGAGAGGAGTTTAGCTAACATACCTCAAATTCATCCCTTAATGATAGTACAACGATCCACTACACTAATCAACTTCAATCTACAATAAGAACATCCAATGGGACCAATATTAGCCAAAATTTATGCCATTTAGGCATTTTATCAAACACCTAGCAGGCATGAATCTCTACACCTCTTAACTATAAAATTAGCTCATCCAACTACTATCATTTACCAATAATTTATCTCACCATCATTCTTAAATAATTCATAACTTTCAACATCACATACATGGCCATCTATCCACTCCCAACCAACAAAAGTTCATCAAATAATCACCTTTCAATCTCTACAATGGTTATATATTTAAATTGGGAACTTATGGCTTCCAATCGCCATACCATAAGTTCCAATACTTAATTCATACTCATATTCCCATAATATATCCATATATGTATGTCTAAGGGTGTAGGATTACCTTTTGAAAGAAATCTTGCAAAACCCTCATTTGAGTTCTTCAACAAATTACTTAAAGATCTATGTATTTTATGGAGGATTAAGTTATGTTTAGGGTGGAATTGATGGAACGAAGTACCAAATTAGTAGGTATTACTCACCTTGAAGATGGGGGGAGTTGGAGGTATTAAGAGAGAGGAGGAAAACCCCAAAGTTCGGCCAAGAGAAATAGGGAAAAATGAACCCCGAAATGAGTATATAATGTTTCGGGCGCCACGTGTGGTGTGGGGCACTGCCTGTAGCGATGTTTCCAGAAATTAAATGAAATCCCAGTGCCAGGGCTAGTTCCCCATGCTACCTTGGGCACTGGCGATGGGAAATCTTTTCTATTTCACCAGGAAATGGGCATAACTCTCTCATACGATGTCCAAAATTGCTATGGCTCCGTAATTTATATACGGATCTAATACTTCAATCAAAACTGAATTTGGATCTTATTTGCTTAATGTTATACCACTTATGCTTGAAGAAATGACGTCGAAATATCCAAAATAAATTCTGGGCATATGCCCGATTCCAAAGTCACTATCCGGACTTAGCGGAATCATCAAAACTCCGTTCTGAGGTTGAATACAAAACAACTCAAACTTGGTCATAATACATCATATGAAGCTACTCAAGACTTTAAATAGTTGAAAAGACATAAATGTTCAAAATGACAAGTCGGGTCGTTACAGAATATAACCTTTAATTAATTGAGATGGTGGGCAGAATAGGTGTTAATTCGAATGAGGTCGAATGTAACGTTAAATTAATTGAGGTCGTGGACCGAATATGTGTTAATTCGAACGAGGTCGAATGTAAACTTTAATTAATTTAGGTCATGGGCCGAATAACTGTTAATTCGAACGAAGTCGAATGAAACCTTTAATTAATTGAGGCCGTGGGCCGAATAGGTATTAATTCGAACAAGGTCGAATGTAACCTTTAAATAATTGAGGTCATGGGCCGAATAGGTGTTAATTCGAACAAGGTCGAATGTAACCTTTCGAGCGCTGGCTGGTAGTTAAATCCCAGTCCTGGTCTATCTAGACCCTTCATTGGTCGAGCTGGAAAGATAGAGGGAGATCAAGCAATGAACTAATCGCCAGGTACTTTCCATATGTGCACTTTAATTTTGAAGTATCCCCGTCATTGTCTCGTTAAAAACCTCCTCGAGAAAACCCAATTGGTACAAAACTCGAGCTATGGAAAAATAGTGCGACTTTGGGGACCTCGTCCTTTTAAAAGTTGAAGTACTTGAGATGTGTAATTTTCCAATTGTTGGTAGTCGCTTTCCTTCCATTGTTTCTAGTGTGAATGACCTTTTGTTTGCTGCTGCCGTGATTTTGTAGGGGCAGTCCCAGTTTGCCTTCTCGTAGATCTTTTCTTGCTTGTGTTTTGGCTTTAAGCACGTAGTCCCCTACTTTAAGTGGCTTGATCTTTACCCTCTTGTTATAGTAGCATTTTGTTTGTTGCTTTTGGACGACCATTCTTACATAAGCCATATCTCTTCGTTCCTTGACCTAATCGAGTTCGTAACAGACTTCAGTGGGTTGAACGGTGTTAAAGGTAGCCTTCATTTGGTTAAGGCCATGGGCGGAGTAGGTAGTAATTTGAAAAGAGGTAAACTTAATTAAGGCCATGGGCCGAATAGGTGTTAAGTCGAATAAGTTCGAATGTAACCTTTAATTAATTGAGGTCGTGGGCCGAATACATAAAAATTCGAACGATGTCTAATGTAACCTTTAATTAATTGAGGTCGTGGGCCAAATAGGTGTTAATTCAATCGAGGTCGAATTTAACCTTTACATGGAGAGTAGAGATAAAATTTCATGTAATCGTGCTTTATTCATACGTTTGGATCGATTTAAGTATTTTTCGGGCTCTGGTTGGTAGTTCAGTCCCAGTCCCGGTCTATCTAGTCCCTTCATTGGTCGAGATGGAAAGATCGTGAGATATTGAGCAATGAACTGATCTTCTAGTGCTTTCCATCTGTGCACTTCAATTCGAAAGTATCCCCATCATCACCTCGTTAAAAACCTCCTCGAGAAAACCCAATTGGGACAAAACTCGATCGAGGGAAAAAGAGTGCGACTTTGGGGACCTCGTCCTTTTAAAAGTTGAAGTACTTGAGGTGCGTAATGTTCCAATTGTTTGGTAGTCGCTTTCCTTCCATTATTTCTAGTGTGAATGACTTTGCTTGCTGCTGCCATGATTTTGTAGGGGTCGTTCCAGTTTGTTCCCAGTTTTCCTTCTCGCGGGTCTTTGCTTGCTTGTGTTTTGGCTTTAAGCACGTAGTCCCCGACTTTAAGTGGCCTGATCTTTGCCCTCTTTTTATATTAGCATTTTGCTTGTTGCTTTTGGGCGACCATTCTTACGTAATCCATATCTCTTCGTTCCTCGACCTCGTCGAGTTCTTGACTTCTACTATCATCGTTCTTGGCTCCGCTCACACGGAAGTACCTTATACTAGGCTTCCTGATCTCGAGTGGTATTACTGCATCATTCCCATAGACTAACGAGTATGACGTTTCCCCGGTGCTCGCTTTTGTCATTGTTCGGTAGGCCCAAAGTACTTCTGGTAATACCTCCGGCCACAGTCCCTTGGTGTCTTCGAGTTTCTTTTTCATGATGTTCAGTATTGACTTGTTGGAGGATTCCGCTTGCCCTTTACTTGTGGGGTGGTAAGGCGTTGACAATATTCTTTTGTTGTGCCATTTTTCAAAATATTCGGCGACTTTCTTTCCTGCAAAGTGAGGTCCGTTGTCACAACTAATTTCTTTGGGGAGTCTGAAGTGGCATATGATGTTTTTCCATATGAAGGTGATTACTTCATGTTCGTGTATCTGGGCGAATGCTCCTTCTTCCACCCATTTAGAGAAATAATCAGTTAAAACCAAGAGATATCGTACATTACCTCGTTCGACAGGGAGGGGGCCCACGATATCCATTCCCCATTTGATGAACGGCCAAGCGGAAGTCACTGAGTGTAGTTATTGGCCCTCTTGGTGGATCATTGGGGAATACATCTGTCATTGCACGCATTTTTCACAAAATTTACGGCTTATTTTTTCATTGTGGGTCAGTAGTATCCTACTCGTATGAAGCACCTGACCAATGCTGATTGCCGGAGTGAGCTCCGCAGTGTCCTTCGTGCACTTCTTCGAGGATGCGCCACTTCTGATTTGGGCCCAAGCATTTCGCTAGGGGGCTTCCATATGTCCTTTTGTACATATGGTTGTGAACGATGCTATACCTGGCCGCTTGCATCCCCAGTTTCTTGGCCTTATTTTATCATTGGGGAGTATATCGTCTTGCATATATATAGCAATATGGTTGTGCCAGTCCCAAGTTAGATTTACTGTTCTTACCTCGATTTGGTCTATCGATTAATTGAAGAGGTGGACCATACTTTGCTCTCCAATTGTGAAGTATTTGGTAGCTGTCGTCCTCCTCGATATGATGTGCTCGGGAAATCTGGTCGAGCTGACATCCGTCGAACTCGGGTAGTAGTTTGCAGATTTTGGTCTGGTATTTTTGTAACCTCTGCTCCTTCATTTGGAAAGTCCCTGTGACTTGGTTGACCACGAGCTGAGAATTATACCGCAAACTTAGCCGCTTCGCCCCGTATGTGAGTGCTAGTCTTAGTCTTGCAATTACAACCTCATACTCTGCCTCATTGTTAGTCATGTCCTGGCACATTATGGACTGGCGAATCACTTCACCTGTTGGGACTTCGAGTACGAGTCCCAGTCCGGACCCCGACGTATTAGATGCACTGTTAGTGTATAGGACCTAGAGGTCGTGTGTTTGAGAAGTGTAGAGGGCTTCCTTTTCAACTTCGGGCAGTATGTGTGCACTGAAGTCAGCGACAGGTCGGTGAGGACATGAGACTTTATCATTGTTCACGGTCGATATGTGATATCGTGCTCGCTTAGTTTGATGGCCCATTTGACCAATCTACCCGAAAGATCGGGTTTATGTTAAATGCTTCTTAAGGGGAAAGCTGTGACGATTGGGATGTGATGGGATTGGAAATACGGTCTAAGCTTCTGTAAAGCTACGACTAAGGCCAAAGCCAGTTTTTCAAGGTGGGAGTACCTCGTCTCGGTGTCGGCTAGTGTCTTGCTAATGTAATAGATGGGTGATTGTGTACCTTTGCTTTGTTTGACTAGGACTGCGCTCACAGCTACTTCGAATATGGAGAGACAGAGGAGGAAAGGTTGTCCTAGTTCCAATTTTGAGAGCAACGATGGCGAGGATAGGTATACCTTCAACTCCTTCAATGCTTGGACGCATTCGGGTGTCCATCGGAGGCTGATTTCCTTTTTAAGTACGCGAAATAAATCTTGACAGGGCGGCAATACGACCGGTTAACTTCTGGACTAGTTGTTTGGTGGTCAAGTGCTCTGGTATACCCTCGATGGCCTTGATTGTTTTGAGATTGACCTCGATACCTCGCTTTGACAGTAAAAAACCCAAGAATTTTCCTGAGGCCACGCCGAATGCACACTTTTCGGGGTTAAACTTCATGTCGTATTGCCTGAGTATGCCAAAGGCTTCTCTTAAATGATCGATGTGATCTTCTTTCCTTTTGGATTTGACCACCATGTCATCGATGTATACCTCCATCGTCTCTCTCAGTTTTTCTTTGAACATTTCCGTCACCAATCTCTAGTAAGTTGCCTCCGTAGCAGTACGTCCCCTAGTGGGTGATGAAGGTGGTCTTTTCCTGGTCTGCTTCCTCCATAAGGAACTGGTTATAGCCCGAGTAGGCGTCCAGAAAACTCAGTAACTCATGTACGGTTGTCACATTGATGAGTTGGTAGATATGAGGTAGTGAAAATGCATCCTTGGGGCAAGCTTTGTTCAGGTCGGTTAAATCCACGAACATCCGCCACTTGTTGTTTTTCCTTTTTATCATGACCATGTTGTCGACCTATTTGGGGTACTTCGACTCTCTGATAGAGCCATTTTCTAATAATTTTTCCACTTCTTCGTGCATCGCGTCATTGATTGCAAAATTGAACTTGTGTGGAACCTGTCTTACCAGAGGATAGAGTGGATCGACGTTCAATCTATGTGTGGCAATCTCTTTTGGTATACCTGGCATATTTGCATGGCTAAAAGCAAACAGGTTCAAGTTAGCAATTAAGAATTTGCGAAACTTACCTGGATCTTGGAGTTTGCAGCCGATGTAAGCTTTGTTGTTGAGATCGTTGAATATAGCTAAACGGGGTCAATGACCTCTATAATCGATCATGCGGCCTCGGCCACATCGGGGTCTCTGATGACGTATTTGATGTGTCATCTACCGACCTTGACCCTTTTGATTGCTATGCTTCCTTCTCTTTGTCTTTAATTTGTTGAATGGTCGTGCAGTGTAGGGCGATGCCATCGCATGCTTGAGATGTACGTTGTTCCCCGCGTATGTCGAATATCTCCCATGGAGTTGGAAATTTGATGACTTGGTACAAGCTGGAGGGTATAGGTCTCATGGTGTGTATCCACGGTCTCCCTATTATGGCATTGTATGTTGTGTCCTGATCCATGATGTGGAATGTGGTCTCCAGAGTTATGCCATCCGCCAGAATGGGGAGTGTGATCTCGCCAATATTCGTTCAATTGCATTTTTAAAATCTGTTAGTGTGATGCAACATGGTACTATGTTGTCCTCGAGTTTCATTTTTTTGAGTACTCGGGGGTGTATAATACAGGTGTCGCTTCTGTCATCTACCATAATATGTCTTACGTCAGTATCTAATATTCGTAAAGTAATAACAAGAGTGTCATAGTGAGGGAATGCCAAACCGTTGGTATTTGACTTATCGAAGATGATACTTTCTTTGAGTTCTTCATACCGTTCGTGGGTGATTGACCGTTTGATCTTGTGGGTCGTGGTGAACTTTACGCTATTTATGGAAGTGTCGTCTTCATCGCCGATGATGATTGTAGATGGTGCGGGATGGTGAGAGCGGCTTCGGCGGTGATCATTGCCTGCATTATTAACAACATTGTGACCGATACCTGTTGTTGAGGGCGGGGGGAGGGGGAAGTTGATCATGTTGCTCGTTCTCTGGTGACGCAACACAGGTTCTCGCAGTCGCTGCGGCCGCGCCCTGAACGGACTTATGGATGATGGTAGCCAGTGTATCAGTTAGCCAACTTTAAGGAGCTTCTTTATCGCTGGCGGTGCCTCCTCTTCCATGGATGTGGAGGCTGTCTTGCCAAGCGATTCTGTGATACTGTAGTGGGGAGGGGGTGATCCACCTCGCCTTGGAAAGGCATTGGGTATTGTGTCCTCGTCCACTGCTTCTGATTTCTCATGGAGGATGTCTGTGGAGGATGCCTCTGTTTGCCATGTTAGATCTATGTAAGCGGAGAGAGAAAGGTTCTTATCTTTCTTTTTCTTTACGTCAGCAATTAGTGCATGTTGTAGATCTAGAAGAAACTAAAATGCTTAACTAGAAACTCCCCACAGACGGCGCCAAATTCTTTGACCAAGAAATATAATCTCTGGTCAAACTATTAAATTTATATAATGAATGGTCAAATCTAGTTAAGGATAATAACTCTAGATATTAAGTATAAGGACGCACGATAGATGAGATTGAGTTCGCATATTATTGATGGCAATAAATATGAAATACTCTTGCAACAAGAACATTAAATGAGATATACCTAGCAATAAATGTCAATAAATAGCATTTATGTAAATAAAAAGAATGATTCACCCGATAATCAATGGACAAGGTGAATATTCTGCCTGACAACGGTGGATGACAGATAGATCCAACATTTGCATGAACAATCCTTGGATCTGGTGGAAAAGTGGTGAATAAAATAAAAAAGGTAGCCTTCGCGTTTTTTTCTGAAAGGGAGTCTTCTTATTCAAAATATATTACATGCTCTTATCATTGTCTCTTCTTTCTATATATATGAGCCCATTTTATTAGAAAATCCTAATAGTACAAACACCAGAAATATTCACTAGAATATTTCCCTTTTTAATACCCTATTATAACAAATTAGTCGTTACAGGTCTTATCACTAATAATCGATCTCGACCCTTGTTGACATTTTGACTGCGTTCTATTGATATCTCGATAACGGCTTATATCGACACCACGGCCATTAATCTCTCTATGGCTTTGGTGAGCTCGGTCGATGACATTCATTAATACCATTTTATGCTAAATATTTCAAGTGCAGAGTTTTGGCCTATACAACCTTAGCCAATAATTTGAAGCATTTGATAAATTAAATGAGTATCCAACATCTGATAATCAATTACGAACGATTAATATCTCGAAATATTAAATTAAAAACTCTAGCCCAAATCTCACACTAGACCATGGAACATATAAGAGAATTACAAAAGATATCATATGAATAAATAATAAAGACTCTTTTGACAACTTCCACGAATAATGCGGCGGCTCACCTCAATAACCGAATCAACTCTAGCGAACTCATCAGCTACTAACTTCATCTTCACCAATAGTATATGTATGGATATGCAGGTAAGGAGTGAGTTATACAGAAATACAACCCAGTAAGATCCTCCACCCGCCACTCTGAATACCATTGGAACAAGTGCTAGAAAATACAAACATACAACGAGCACATAAATTCTTTCACCATATAATTATTTTATAAGGTCCAAACAATTAGTCAGCAACAATACTATATATATCTCAACATAATCTACACTAAGGACTTGTCATCAATGGCAGTGCAGAAAATTAACAAAATACCCAACGAGTCCACGACAGCATACACAATGCCCCAAATCTACCACGGCGGTATACACAGTGCCCCAAATATATAACGGTAGCGAAGAAATAATTTCTAATGCCCCAACGCCATAGCACGACGCCATGCCACACCACACCACAAATCACTTATTAAATAATTTCAGCTTTTTACAAAATCATATATATTTGCGGCTAGTTAAAGACCACCCATTCTGCCAAGCGCACGCTTGTCCCAACACATGGATTAGGCAGAAAAAAATATACTTTCAAAACAGGCTTTAGAAAAGCAAGCATCAAAGTTTAAAGTGTCACTTACCTCAAATTCACAAATCAAACACCATTTCTGATAAGTCAAAACTATGCTCTCCGGCCTCCATATCACCTTAAACTACACAACAATGGGTTAAGAATGATAAAACAATTCTTAGGTGAACATGCTCTTAATTATTAACGTTAGTCGACGAGTCAGAATTTATGACCCATGACCACCAAGGGATTCTCCTCATCAACGAGAGGATTCTATAACACTACTCAAAATTAAATTTTGATAAAATTTGCCCTTCCAAATTGACAATTTTAGTTGAAAAAACTTATGGCTAAACTTATCTGGTTGCCACAATTTACCATCAATACTCAATTATAAATCTCTTATTTCCATACCTATGTCCAAAAGAATAATAAACATAAAATTAAATTTCATCAACATTACGTACTCGTTGCGCTGAAGTTACAGAATAGTGAACTGCTCGTGTTTTCGTTCTTTAGCAACCAAGGCTGCGTGCTTTGTGTATCTGCTCCTCATGCAATTGTAGCAATGATATCACATAATGAAATCAAGTTTCTAGTTTGATCCCCCTTAGAGCCGCCACAATGCCCTCCAAATCCCCTACTATATTATTTTCTTTTTTATTGAGCCCAAAGCAAATTTCACTTGTTTAAACCCTCCTGGACGCCTACGTCATACCCAATTAACTTGGGTTGGCCCACTTCTTTCTCCATGTATCATTCAATAGATATAATTTATCCTATCAAGGTATAAGGTGGATTTGGCTCACTAACAAACTTCTTTATTACTCCTCTATCTTATACATACTAGTTAGGGATATATATTAAATATTAGGGTGTAGTTTAATTACATGTGATAATGTGCTCTTGTTTAAACTAATAGTGTTGTCACATACTATAATATATTATCTACTTTGAGAAAGATCTTCATTATCTTAACCACAGCCCTTCACGTTATGTGATTCTTCTTTCTAATTTTTAATTAAGTTTCTAATTTGTTCTATATATATAAATACAAAGAATAGTAAACTGCATGTATTTTGAGAACCAATAATTTCAACAACACTATGGTAACAACCATGACTACATTTAAATGCAACGTGATACCTAAATTTACTAGTAAACATTGATTAAAATAGCATTCAGTCCTTCTATATATAGAAGTGATATTATGTTTAATGCACTAATTAATTTTCTTCCAGGAGAGCTTCTCACTACAGTCAAAGCTATGGGTGTTCCCAAATAACTACTATATAATATGTCAGAAAAAGTATACAGAATGATAACTTGTCAAAAGAGTGGATCTTTGAAATATGAAACAACATGTAAACTGTAAATAGTTGTAACAGTCTGATCGGTCGTTTTGAGTATTACAGCCCTGTTCTCCCATTTACTGATGAATTTATGCTTTACAGTCATTTTAAGACTTACCGGGTTAGTTGGTTCGGGTCCGGAGAGAATTCAGAGTGAAATGAGACACCTAGTCTCATAATTAAACATTTTAAGTTAGAAAAGTTGAACGGATGTAGACTTATATGTAAACGACCTCGGAATAGAGTGTTGATAATTTTAATAGCTCCGTATGGTGATTTTGGACTTAGGAGCGTGTTCGGAAATTTGTTTGGAAGCACGTAGCTAAATTAGGCTTTAAATTGCTAAAATAGAAATTTAAGTTTGGAAGTTTGACCAGGGAGTTGACTTTTTGATATCGGAGTCGCAATCCGATTCTGGAAATTGGAATANTCCCCAGACCCCACTAGTGGGATTATACTGGGTTGTTGTTGTTGTTGTCCTATCAAGGTATAAGGTGGATTTGGCTCACTAACAAACTTCTTTATTACTCCTCTGTCTTATACATACTAGTTAGGGATATATATTAAATATTAGGGTGTAGTTTAATTACATGTGATAATGTGCTCTTGTTTAAACTAATAGTGTTGTCACATACTATAATATATTATCTACTTTGAGAAAGATCTTCATTATCTTAACCACAGCCCTTCACGTTATGTGATTCTTCTTTCTAATTTTTAATTAAGTTTCTAATTTGTTCTATATATATAAATACAAAGAATAGTAAACTGCATGTATTTTGAGAACCAATAATTTCAACAACACTATGGTAACAACCATGACTACATTTAAATGCAACGTGATACCTAAATTTACTAGTAAACATTGATTAAAATAGCATTCAGTCCTTCTATATATAGAAGTGATATTATGTTTAATGCACTAATTAATTTTCTTCCAGGAGAGCTTCTCACTACAGTCAAAGCTATGGGTGTTCCCAAATAACTACTATATAATATGTCAGAAAAAGTATACAGAATGATAACTTGTCAAAAGAGTGGATCTTTGAAATATGAAACAACATGTAAACTGTAAATAGTTGTAACAGTCTGATCGGTCGTTTTGAGTATTACAGCCCTGTTCTCCCATTTACTGATGAATTTATGCTTTACAGTCATTTTAAGACTTACCGGGTTAGTTGGTTCGGGTCCGGAGAGAATTCAGAGTGAAATGAGACACCTAGTCTCATAATTAAACATTTTAAGTTAGAAAAGTTGAACGGATGTAGACTTATATGTAAACGACCTCGGAATAGAGTGTTGATAATTTTAATAGCTCCGTATGGTGATTTTGGACTTAGGAGCGTGTTCGGAAATTTGTTTGGAAGCACGTAGCTAAATTAGGCTTTAAATTGCTAAAATAGAAATTTAAGTTTGGAAGTTTGACCAGGGAGTTGACTTTTTGATATCGGAGTCGCAATCCGATTCTGGAAATTGGAATAGCTTCGTTATGTCAATTATGACTTGTGTGCAAAATTTGAGGTCAATCGTACTGGATTCGATAGGTTTTGGCATCGAATGTAGAAGTTGGAAATTTTTTAGTTTTATTAAGCTCGAATTGGGACATGATTCGTGGGTTTAGCGTTATTTGATGTGATTTGAGGCTTCGACTAAGTTCGTATGATATTTTAGGACTTGTTAGTATATTTGTTGAGGTCCCGAGGGGCTCGGGTGAGTTTCAGTGTGGTTTCGAACCATTTCTAGGCCATTTTAAATTACTGGGTTTTGTCCACAGAGGTGTGAATCGCGACCGCGAACATCGGGTCGCGTTCGTGAAGAGTGAACAACAGTTTGGGGCCTTGTGAATCGCGATCGCGAAAGCTATTTCGCGATCGCGTAGAACAAACTTCTGCTGCACTAACCTGACTTTGGAAGCTTACATCTGTGATCTATAAGGAATTTGAAGATAATCCAAAAATAAAAGTTGTAGCCCTTTGTGTCTAATATTTCGAAAGGTAAAGCATTTGTCATTTGGAGTTGTGTACAAAACGTTATGGTGGATATACTATAGGATGTCTGGGAAGAGTTTGGAAATCTCTGTTGCACAGGGCTAATCTTAGAAGCTTATATCTCGCAATCTATAAGGAATTGGGAGATGAGAAACAAATGAAAGTTATAGTCTTTGGTGTCTAGCTTTCAGAGAGTTAAACCAATTGCAATATGGAGTTTTGTACAAAACGTTATGACTATTAAACTAGAAGTTGTCTGGAAGAGCTGGGCATTTGTTCTTCGCGATCACGAAAGGCAAAATTTGGGCTGAGAAAAGTTGTGTTTCGCGATCGCGAAGCATTTTCCGTGATCGTGAAGAGTAAATACCTGGGCAGTAGCTATATTTCGAGGTTTCAGCCATTTTTAACATATTTTGAGTTGTGGAGCTCAGGTTGAAATAACTGTTGAGGCGATTTTCACCATATGGATTGGGGTAAGTATTCTATATCCGAAAGTGATTATACTTCATGATTCTATTGGTTATATGCAGCATTTATTCCGGATTTAAATGGAAGAATCAAGATTTTGGCAAAATCTTCCAAAAACGAAAATTTAAGAGTTGGAGGTTGAGTTGTTATCGGAATTTAATAAAATTGGTATGGTTGAACTCATATCGGAATGGGGGTTCAGATTTTGTAACGTTTTGTCGGGTTCCGAGACGTGGGCCCCACGGGCGATTTTTGAGCTAAACTTCGGATTTTTATGGAAAATTAGTATTTTCTTATGGGATTAATTCCAATAAATTCTATTGACTGAATCGAATTATTTGTGGCTAGATTCGAGGCGTTTGGAGGCCAATTCACGAGGCAAAGGTTTAGCGGAATAAGAATTTTACGTTTTGAGGTAAGTAACAGTTTTACATCTCGTCCTGAGGGTAGGAAACCCCCGATTTTGTGTCATGTGATTATTTTGGAGGTGACAGGTGTGTGGGCATGCACCGAGGAGATTGTGACTTGGTCCATCCCGTGAAACTGTAAAGTTGAATAACTGGTTGTTAGTTATTTTCTCTCTATGTGTTAAAGAAATTTGACTGTAAATCATGCTTAGGCTAAGTGATAGTACTGTTGCGAACTGCAGAGGTCACGTACTCGTTGAATTATTTGTTAATTGTTGTCTTGTACTCAGTCACGATTTTACTTGCGTATCACACCTCAGTCTTTCTTGATTTTTATTGATACACTATGTTATCTTTGTTTGGGCTGATCTTTGTTATTTACGAGAGCTCGAGAGACTAGAGAGGTTGATGACTGAGAAAGACCAAGGGCATGTCAGTGATGTATGGATATTATAGCACGTGAGTTGTTCATGCAGCACGTGAGTTGTCCGTACGGGATATTATAGCATGTGAGTTGTCCGTGCAGCACGTGAGTTGTCCGTGAGGGATATTATAGCACGTGAGTTGTCTGTGCGGATTATAGCACTTGGGTTGTAGGAGCCCCTCCGGAGTCTGTACACCCCAGTGAGTAGGGGTGTCAATGGTTGGGTTCGGATGGTTATTTTATAAAATTTGTACCATACCAATTTTTTGGTTATTCTATTATGTATAACAAGAATTAGAATTTTCGAAACCGTCCCAATCATGTCAGTTTCTCTTCGGTATCGCTACGGTTCGGTTAATTTTCAGTATTCTTTAAATATCATATAAAATTCACCAGTAGAAGTAGAATGCAATAACATACGTTCTTTTTATAGGACTTAGAAAAATTCTCTAGATATTTTTACTGTTTAAAGGGTGATGAATTAAAAAAAAATGAAAGATGGCTAGAGTGTAGATCCATCAACTATTCTACAATAACGTAAAAGAAACCAAGCGAAGGCAAAGAAAATATAAATCACACGAGTGGAAAGATATTAACTAAGTTGGGACTTATCAAGAATAAAGTCTATAGAAGATTAAATATTCAAAAAGATAAATCTAAATTATATGAAAGGAAACATATTCATTACATTGTAGTTTTCTACTCATTATCGCTAGAATACTTTGTGTCTTGCTAATAAAGATACTTGAAATAACTTAGTTTAAGTAGATGTAGCATAATAGGTTTTAGGAATTAGTATTTTAAGTTTAGTTACTTGTTGGCTTGTAATAGTTTTCATAATTCTAACGCCCAAAGAAAAATTTAATGCATTATTCTTTTTAAACTTACTAGATAAATATTTTTTTTCACATGAAATTTATTCGGTACGGTTCGGGATTTTTTTGTTTTATTTTTATAAAATAAAAAGCCTACCTTAATTATCGGTGCGGTTATAGATTCATATAAAAACCTACGGTTTCTTCAAAAACCCTAAAAATCGGTTCGGTCGGTTTAGTCGGTTTTCGAATAACCATTGACACCCCTACCAGTGAGCGTGGGTATCTATTGAGTGTGAGTGTTGGGGGCTGAGAGTAGAGTGATTGAGATGTTGTGACGAGTAGAGTGAATGTTGCCCTGCAAGGATATACTTGCTTTTTATTTGTTAATACACTTAGTTGTTATCTGTCAATGTTGTGAAATTCTCTGAAAGATTTGATATCCGGATTACGTAAACTTGAACTGTATTAATATGATTTGACTTAAACTGCTGGATTTGAAAGCATGTCTATTCTTTGCTGGAATTACTGAAAGTGAACTATAACTATGTAGCTCGTCACTATCTTCAATTCTTTATTTATTATTGTTACTTACTGAGTTGGTTGTACTCATACTACACCATGCACTTCGTGTGTAGATTCAGGTGTTCCCGGCCAAAGCGGGTATTGATTTCTTTCGCACAGTTGAGTTTCCAGAGATCCAGATGTTGCTGCCGTGTTTTGCAGACCTTGCATCACCTTCCCTATCTCCTTATTTACTACATATGGTCTCAGACTATTATGGACCGTATTTTCCAGACTTATATTCATATAAGATGATCATGTACTCAGTGACACAAGGTTTTGGGAGTGTTTATATATGTATTTGTGAGTTTTTCTTTCTCTAAATTTAGATATTATGTTTTCAAGCTTAAAAGAGTTGGTGGTTTATTGAGATTGTCGGCTTGCCTAGCATTGAGATAGGCGCCATCACGACGGGTGAGATTTTGGGTCGTGACAAGTTGGTATAATAGCTCTAGGTTACATAGGTCTCACGAGTCATGAGCAGGTTTAGTAGAGTCTTGCGGATCAGTACGGAGACGTCTGTACTTATCTTCAAGAGGCTGCCGAACCCTTAGGAAACAATTTCACTTTCTTGTATTCTATCGTGCAGAATTGATTGAGCTTCAAACATAACTCTTTGAATTCCTTCCGCGCATTCATGTGCGCATGTGAGCACTCAGTATTAGTTGATTTCATGAACGAGGTTTGGGATGAGTATTCTGTGTTTTGTTGATGGGCCAGACTTGAGGACTTGAGGCCGGAGTTAGACTGTAGCTTAAACTCGGTAGTTTTGGTTGTGAGAACCTGTGCGATTGGAATTATGCATTTGGTAGTGTTCCTATGAGTGGAATTTGTTGCTCGATGAGTGGTCGAATGACTATATGATAAGTATGATGTGAATGCGGGATGTGTTCAGATGGGTTGAATGAGACAAATAAAGTTTACTTGTGACTCAATAGTTTGCTATTCGGTACTTGATTTCTGTCTTGATTTGACGTATAGTCTCGAGTTGTGAGTGTATTGAAGGATCTTTCACGTTGTTAAATTGTGGGACAACTTAAATTCTCATGTCTTGTCAATGAGTTTGGACTCAATAAGAGTAAGTGATTATGTAGTAATTGTGATTGCGAATGGATATTTGTAATGTTGATGACTCGAGAAAGATGATCTTCGAAGAGGTTTAGAGTCGGTAACATTTTATTGGTTCAGGTGCGACAGAGATGCATTTCGATTTGTTGCAACAGTTGGGAAGAAAAGTGTGTGAGAAGACATGACCGGGAAGTGTTTAGTGATGGTTGAAGTACTAGCAGGTCAAGTAGGAGAAGTAGAGGTTGAGAAGTTACTTAAAGGAGATGGTTTAACCAAAGTAAGAGTGGCAGATTAGCAGATGGATTATGTGGTAGGGTAGTCGCATGCCTTGAGAAAGTATAGAACGGTTTGGAATCATGATTTACTGCTCAAATTGTGATTGTGTTCCTATGAGTAGAATTTATGGCTCGATGAGCGGTTGAATGACTATATGATACGTATGATGTGAATGCGGGATGTGTTCAGATAGGTTGAATGAGACAAATACAGTTTACTTGTGACTCAAGAGTTTGCTATTGGGTACTTGATTTCTGTCTTGATTTGACATATAGTCTCGAGTTGTGAGTGTATTGAAGGATCTTTCACATTGTTAAATTGTGGGACAAATTAAATTCTCATGTCTTGTCAATGAGTGTGGACTCAATTAGATAAGTGATTGTGTAGTAATTGTGGTTGCGAATGAATATTTCTAATGTTGATGGCTCGAGCAAGATGATCTTTGAAGAGGTTTAGAGTCGGTAACATTTTATTGGTTCAGGTGTGACAGAGATGCATTTTGATTTGGTGCAACAATTGGGAAGCAAAGTATGAGAGAAGACATGACCGGGAAGTGTTTCGCGGTGATCAAAGTACTAGCATGTCAAGTAGGAGAAGTAGAGGTTGAGAAGTTGCTTAAAGGAGATGGTTTAACCAAAGTAAGATTAGCAGATTAGCATATAGATTCTGTGGTAGGATAGTCGCGTGCCTTGAGAAAGTGTAGAACAATTTGGAATCGTGATTTACTGCTCAAACCCTGCTTCCCCATTTACTGCTCAAATTATGATTTACGATTATTGTTTGGCTTGCTAGGATAATTGGTTCGGGTCCGGTGAGGTTTGGAACGATTTGGAACATTTAGTACAAAGGTTTTAGAGAGGTTGATGACTGAGTGAGACCAAGGGCCTATCAGTGAGGTTTGGATATTATAGCACATGAGTTGTCCGTGCACCACGTGAGTTCTCAGTGCGGGATATTATAGCACGTGAGTTGTCCGTGCAGTATGTGAGTAGTCCGTGCAACATGTGAGTTGTCCATGCATATTATAGTGCTTGGGTTGTAGTATCCCCTCCGGTGCTTGTACACCCCTAGTGAGCGCAGGTACCCATTGAGTGTGAGTGCTGAGAGCCGAGTGGTTGAGCTATTGTGACAAGTTGAGTGACTGTTGCCTGAGAGACTGTTCTTATTTTTCATTTGTTGTTGCACTTAGTTGCTATCTGTCATTGTTGTGAAATTCTCTGAAAGATTTTTATATCCATTTTATACGAACTTGAACTGTATAAAACTGATTTGACTTAGACTTATGGAATTGAAAGCATGTCTACTCTCTGCTGGAATTTCTAAAAATGAACTATAACTGTGTAGCTCGTCACTACCTTCAATTCCTTATTTATTATTGTTACTTGCTATGTTGATTGTATTCATACTATACCCTGCAATTCGTGTGCAGATCCAGGTGTTCCCGGATATAGCGGGTGTTGATTCTCTCGTATAGTTGATTTTTCGGAGATTAAGAGGTAGCTGTCGTGTTACGCAGACCTTGTCTCTCCTTCCCTATCTCCTTGTTTACTTTATTTGGTCTTAGACTATTATAGACCGTAGTTTCTAGACTTGTATTCATATTAGATACTCATGTACTCAGTGACACCAGGTTTTGGGAGTATTTGTATCGGTATTTGCGAGACTTGTGGATTGTGTTTATATATTCTTTTTAAGCTTAAAGGAAATTGGGGGTTGTTGAGGTTATCAGCTTGCCTGGTATTGAGATAGGCGCCATTACGACAGGTTAGATATTGGGTCGTGACAGATAGTTACTGTACGGAGAAAGATTGAATATGGCATAAAGGAGTTTGTTTGGAATGAAGAGGGATGTGAAGATCTGATTATCGTTCTAGGCGCAATATGACTTGAGTTCGGAAGGTATTGTTGAACTTTCAGTTGATGTCAATAGGGAAAGTGCAGACTTATACAAATGGTGGGCAAGCATGAGCTCGGGAGAATTTACTGATTATGTAGTCGTTGTACCCAATGTAGCGTCATTGGAAGATATCGGCAAGTATTTCCACAGGTGGGTTATCTCCTATGAGCAGTTAGCGGTATGTGATGTTGATGAAGCTTCTGTGAGGAATATTACTTGCTAACCAGTAAGAGGTTGAGTGTCTGACAGTGAGTGGTGATTTAGAATGTTCATGAAAAACTTAACAAAAGACTTCGAGAAGTCTGGCGGGTTAACGGTGCGAGATCTTGGTAATTGAGAAGGGGAAATCCTTACGGGTTCTAATTTTATATAATTGCAGCTTAAAGCTAAGTGGGGGAGCTTGCTATTGACAATTTGATTTCATGGTTATGTGTTAAATTTTAGTTTTGGTCGGAGACATACTTGTGGATTAGTTATGACTTGCAGAGATGGATATTGAGGATGACTCGAGTAAGGAAATTCCTGAATACGGGTTATATGG
>AWOL01S0035136.1:0-29590 GCA_000715115.1 Nicotiana otophora
ACCGTGAGATGCCTGGAGCGCTGAATGAAATGGCCTGGGAGGATGGCCTCTACCAAAAGTACTACTTCCTATAGATGAGGCACCGCTGAACTCACCGGAATGACGAGGACTCTTGTCAGACCCCTGACCTCCCTGAGTAAGAACCATCTCGACTCGTCTGGCGACATTAGCAGCCGCCTGAAAAGAAATCTCCCTCCCAGTCTCCTTAGCCATCTGCAATTTGATAGGTTGAGCAAGTCCATCAATAAACCTCTTCACCCTCTATCTCTCGGTGGGAAGCAGAAGAATGGCATGACGGGCCAAATCCACAAAACGGGTCTCATACTGAGTAACAGTCATACTACCCTGCTGGAGATGCTCAAACTGACGGCGACGCTCATCTCTCAATGTGATAGGCAAAAACTTATCTATGAAGAGCTGAGAGAACTGGTCCCAAGTAAGAACAGGCGACCCAGCTGGTCTGGTCAACACGTAATCTCTCCACTATTTCTTGGCGGAACCAGTCATCTGAAATGCAGCAAAATTGACCCCATTGGTCTCCACTATAACCATGTTCCATAGAACCTCGTGACAGCTGTCAAGATACTCCTGGGGTCCTCTGAAGGAGCACCACTGAAGTGAACAGGAAAGAGCTTGGTAAACCTGTCCAATCTCCATAAAGCCTCAGAAGACATAGTTGGCCCATCTCTGACCTGTGCCGCAATAACCGGCTGAACTAACCCGATTGGCTGAGCTGCTGGAGCATCATACTGGGGAGCTATCTGCTCCGGAGCGGGAGTGGTCAGAGTCTGGCTCCTCCTCCAACCTGAGAGACTGCTGGTGCCATGGGAAATGCGCCAGACTGGGCCACACTCTCCATAAGGCCCACCAAACGGACCAAAGCATCCTGAAGTACTGGGGTAGCAATGAACCCCTCCAGAACCTGAGCTGGTCCTACAGGAACAGTCTGGGCTAGAACCTCCTCATTAATCTCTATCTGAGGCTCCACTATTGGGGCTGCTGCTCGGGCCCTAGGCTGAGCCCTGCCCCTGCCTCAGCCTCTGGCACGGCCTCGGCCTCGACCTCTACCCCGCATAGGAGCTATCACTGGAGGCTCTGGCTGTTGCTCAGCTGAGGAAGCGGTATGTGTTCTCGCCATCTACGAGAGAATAAGAGTAGAAGAGTTAAATCAGTGATGAGAAAGCAAAATTACACTACAAAGAAGAATAGAAGTGAAACTTGTTCCTAAACTTCATAGCCTCTGGAATATAAGAACAGATATCTCTGTACCGATCCTCCAGACTCTACTAAGCTTGCTTGTGAATCATGAGACCTTTGTAATCTAGGGCTCTGATACCAACTGTCACGACCAAAAATTTCCCACCGACGGGACCGTGATGGCGCCTAACATTTCACTTGCCAGGCAAGCCAACGTTAGAAAATCATTAAACCAGTTCCTTATTTATATTCAGTAAATAACAATAATTAACTAACATAAAATATAATAAGTGCGGAATATCATAAAACTGTATTAATTACTACCACCCAGATCTGGAGTCACAATTCATGAGCATTCTAGAATTATACTACAAGTAATAGTCTGAAAGAAATATAACTGTCTAAATGAAAGAAAACAGTAGGACATAAAAAAATAGACGGGGACTTCAAGGTCTGTGAACGCCGACAGATCTACCTTGAGTCTCCGGACAGCGGACCAATAGCAAATCTCGATCAACCTAAGCCGGTATCAACATCTGCACAGAAAGTTCAGGGTGCAGCATCAGTACAACCGACCCCATGTACTGGTAAGTGTCGAGCCTAACCTCGACGAAGTAGTGACGAGGCTAAGGCAAGGCACCTACAATCAACATGTACAATTTAACAGTATATACGCAAATAACAGGAATGAAGAACTAAACAGAAAATGTCGGGAGGGGAAACATACTGAGGGAAATACAAGATAAAGAACTACAATAGAATGATCATCGGAGCAGTCAATATACCATGAATCAACAGGAATAGTGAATAGAAACGCACGACATCACCCTTACCATAATGTAATGCATAATGTAATGCATAAATAACAACAGGGAAATAGAATAACAAGTACAAACCTTACTTCAACATTTGATTCCATAATATCAATCTCAACTTTAAAATAAAACCTTAGTTATCACTAGAAAAATCCGTAAACATAATAAGAACGACAATTTGGACAACACTAGTATAACACGTAGCAATTTGGCATAGGAATGAGACAATATCAGAAAACAGAGAAACATGGAAAAACAAGTAAATTGGCGACGCATAGGTACTCGTCACCTCACATATACGCCGCTCACATGAATTTCACTTAGCAAATAATCTAAGGTTCCTAATTCCCTCAAGTCACGGTTAGACACAACACTTACCTCGCTCCAAATGCCACTTAATTCTAAATCACAACTTTTCCTTTGGAATTCACCTCCAAACCACTCGTATCTATTCAAAAATGACTCAATAATATCAAATATTGCTAAAGGAATTAATTATATTGCATAAATTAAATTTCCCAAATTTTCCTCCAAAAATTCGAAAATTCGACCCCGGGCCTGCTTGGTCAAAACCCGAGGTTCGGACCAAAACCATTTTATTCATTCACCTCCGAGCATGAATATGTAATTAGTTTTGGAATCCGACCTCAAATTGAGGTCTAAATCCCCAAATTCCCGAAATCCCTATTTTCTGTCCTAACCCCTAATTCTACCATGAAAACTCTAGAGTTTAGGTTGAAAATTCAAGAAATATAATGGGTAATTGAAAGAAGATGGTTTAGAATCACTTACCAACAATTTGGGGAAGGAATGACTCTTGAAAAATCGCCCCTCACTGTTTGGTTTTTGAGAAAAATGAGTTTTTTGGCAAAAATCCCATTTTGGGTTCTGTTAAGTGCTGGGCGACAATGTTCATCACGTTCGCGAGAGCACTGTCGCGTTCGCGAAGTGTATGGCCTGCTAAGCCTTCGCGTTCGCGAGGCAGTACTCGCATTCGCGTAGGCTACCCTTCCCTGGTTTTCGCGTTCGTGAGACATTGCTCGCGTTCGCGATGAAGAAAAGGCTGACTCCCCCTCCCTAGTGCCTAACGCTACGCGTTCACGATAGTCTTGTAGTGTTTGCAAAGGGTTAATGCCCCATCGCTTTGCGTTCACGACCAAGATTTTGCGTTCGCAAAGAAGAAATCCTCAGCTGCCCAGTTTACTCTTCACCTTCGCGAGAGTACCTTCGCGAACGCGAAGAAGGACATGCTAGAACACAGATTCTGCAGAAAAATCAGATTTCCAAAGTCCAAAACATTTCGTGGCCTATCCGAAACTCACCCGAGCCCTTGGGGCGCCAAACCAAACATGCACACAAGTCTAAAAATATCATACGAACTTGCTCGCGCGATCAAATCGCCAAAATAACACCTAGAACTCTAAATTTAGCACCAAATCAAATAAAATTCTCAAGAACACTTTAAAACTTCTAATTTCTCAACTTGACGTCCGAATCATGTCAAATCAATTCCATTTCTCACCAAATTTCACAGACATGTATTAAATATCATAATGAACCTGTACCGGGCTCCGAAACCAAAATACGGACCCGATACTAACAATGCCAAATATCAATCAATTCTTAAAAATAAATAATTTCTAAACTTTTAATTTTTATAAAAAATTCATAACTCAAGCTAGGGACCTCCAAATTCGATACGGACCTACCGGGATCGTCAAAGTACGGATCCGTGCCCGTTTACCCAAAATGTTGACCGAAGTCAACTAAAATTAACTTTTAAGGTAAAAATATATATTTTCATTAGTTTTCAACATAAAAGCTTTCTGAAAACCTGCCTGGACTGCGCACACAAATCGAGAAGGGTAAAAATGAAAATTTTAAGGCTTAAGAGCGCAGATTCGAGTTCTAAAACATAAGATGACCTTTTGGGTCATCACAATTCTTGAGGATTTGATGATGAAATCTAGTATTTGGATGCAACAATGATGTTAGAACTCATGTATATTGAGTAACAATCAACCCAAAACAACATTAACAACTTACCTTGGTTGATTGGACTTTATTTGAGCTTAAAATCGCCCCTTCACCTCAGAACCCTAACTCCCAATACTCAAAATACTCTCTCCCCCGACTTGGTATTTATAGGCCCAGATTTATGGGTTTCGGACGCGGCCTTCGATGCTATGGCAGCACTTCACTGCCAGCCATTCTTTCGGACGCGGCCTCGGATGCTTTGCATACATAGACTACTCTGTCAGCCTTTAGTAATTTGGTCATAACTTCTTGTAGGAATATCCAAATGACAAACGATTTGAAGCGTTAGAAACTAGACTCAAAAATATTTCACTTGATATGTTGTACATCACATAACGCATTAAACATATGTAGATATGCTCGTCTAAAGTTCTGTCTTGTGCGTACTCATTTGGAACTTTAGTATATCATGTAATTTCCAACTTGACTTAGACTTAGGGCTCTCCTTAGACCTCACATCACTTATAATATGCCCCGTACACTTATTATCATATCCAAATTATTATCTATCATATTAATAGTCCTCGTCTGCACACAAAATAATATAATTAGCACACATCAACTTTCTTAAATGCGCTTAAGTATTTCAAAATTTTTCGGGGTGCTACAAGGGGGATCTCTCTGAAGAAGTTTTTATGCAACTTCTAGATGGCCTTTCAAGCCAGGGGGAGTATAATAAGGTGTTCAAACTTAACAAGTCCTTATATGGACTTAAACAAGCTCCCAAACACTGGAACTTGAAGTTAAAAGAAGCCCTTCTAGATATGAAGTTTATGCATACTCATTATAATTATTCTCTATTCACACAATAAAAGGGACCGACTTTGTGATTGTGCTTGTTTATGTATATGATCTTTTGATAATATGGAATAATTTAAAATTAATGCAGCATGTGAGAAAGTTTCTAAATTGGGATTATCAGGTGGAAAGCCAGTGACCACCTTACTTGAGTTCAATCATAAGCCGACTTCTGTAGAGTTTGATAATGTTGCTAATAAGGATGCAAGTGGTGATGATAGTGCACTTGAAGATAAAGGCAACTATCAGAGAATAATAGGTAGATTATTGTACTTAACCATGACTAGGAATGACATAGCCTTTGTGGTTCAAGTACTTAGTCAATTTATACATGCTCCTAAACAGCCGCATATGAATGCTGCTATGAGAGTTATTAGATATATAAAGGGAGCTCGAGGTCTTGGTCTGTTCATGCAAGTAGGTGGAGGTCAGAAATTAACTGCCTATTGTGATTCTGATTGGGGTATTTTTTTTTAAAAAAAACTAAAAATTCTATGGCTGACAATGTGATAAAGTTTGTAGATGCATTAATCTCTTGGAAATCCAAGAAGCAAGGAACAATTTCCAGAAGCTCACCTGAAGCTGAATTCAGAAGCATGGCTACAACAGTAGCTGGAATTGCTTGGTTAAGAGGGCTGTTCAAGGAACTAGGCATTGAAGTTGAGGTTCCCGTCCAGCTGTTTGTAATAGTAAGGCTGCCATTCAAATTGCAGCACACCCTATCTTTCATGAGAGAACAAAATATATTGATATAAACTATCATTTTGTAGGGGAAAAGATTCAAGAAGGGTTGATACAACCACAATTTATTAGGACTAAAGAGCAACTGGCAGATGTACTAACAAAGAGCCTCTGCAGTCCACAACATGAGTATCTGATAAGCAAAATGGGAATATTGAAGAACCTGTTTTCATCCCTCAGCTTGAGGGGCAGTGTAGAGAACTTAGGTGTGAGTACAACTGGCAGTGAGCTGGCCTTAAGTTAAGTATAGTCGGTTAAGTGTAATGAAGTCAGTTAGCAAGTTTAGTGGTGTACTGAATAGTTATAAATAGGAGCAATTAGTTATTTGGAAGTGAGTTGGCCTTAAGTTAAGTATAGTAGGTTAGGTGTAATGAAGTTAATTAGCAAGTTTAGTAGTGTATTGAATAGTTATAAATAGGAGCAGTTAGTTATTTTACATTGTACATTTTTCATTCTCCTTTCTATCAGAATATCATGAAAGCTTCCTCCTCCTCATGCTCCTGCTCCTCCTCCTCCTTCTCCTTCTTCTTCTTCTTTCTCTTCTCCTTCTTCTTCTACTTCTTCTTCTCCTCCTCCTCCTCCTCCTCCTCCTTCTTCTTCTTCTTCTTCTTCTTCTTCTTCTTCTTCTTCTTAAGCTCTTAAACCCTATTGTTATCACGTTCGTATCAAGGTTTCCTGAAAATATATCATCACTAAATGAGAAGTAATATGACCAGGAGGTCAGGGGTTCGAGCTGTGAAAACTGTTATTCACTCTGTATTACTGTAATAAATAATAAAAATCATTAAACTTTCTGAAATAGAAACAGAAACAGAAAGTTAGTAGAACCAGTTTCACGAAATAAATTTTGGAAAAATAATATTGGAATAAATCGAGCCCACTGAATGCACAGTGTGTCCTTAAGGAAATTATTTCCCTCAAATACCTGAGGTGTTGGAATATTATCCTCCCATGATAGAACGATTTAACTCACAAGCATATTGGTACCAAAAATTCCGGTGAATTTCGAACCATTCAATGGTCGCAAAATACACTGGTAAATGTTGTGCAGAAGAAGAAGAGGATAATCAGAAAATTTAGTAAGTAAAGATTCTGGGATTCAAGGCATATTTATAGACCATTTGGCATTGTTTCTAAAAAGGTTTGCAACCTTTCAGAAACAGCCATAGCTGTTGGAATAAGTGGGAATATTTCTGTTGAAATATTGTGGGAAAAATTGAAAAACGGATTTAAAATAATCCGGGAAAGAAAACGGGTCGGGCCGGACCGAGTCGCGGGTTATTCCGGATTGAATTTTTGTTAATTAATTTAATTAATTAATTAAATAATTAAATAATTAAAAGGAATTTTATCCAAAAAGATTAATCAATCAATCGATCTTTGACCAAATTCGAAGCCGAAGCCGAAGCCGAGCCAAGTGAGCGACGACGACGACGACGCGAGGCTTGCCTTCTTCTTAACTCTTTAAGATCTAGAAGAAGAGCAATTGTATATATACCCATCAAAAGCCTTTTCTTCCTTCAATATGGGACAATGTCCCTTTGCCAAGGAGGGAAACTCAAATATTTCATTTTCCCTCTGTTTTTCATTCACCCTCTTTAAGCTACACTGTCACGACCCAAAATTTAACTAGTCGTGATGGCACCTAACCTCACCCGTTAGGTAATCCAAAAAAATACAATCTGATTCAAGTAATAATTAACTGACTATAATACACTCCCCAAGGACTGGTAGTACAAATCATGAGCTTCTAAGAATAGAGTTTATAAAGTAAGCTGATATGAAATAAGTACATCATCTGTTTGAAAAGTACATAAACAGAGTTTTATGAATCTAAGGCTACCATAAACAAGAGGCAGCTACCACCAAAATATAGGTACGTCTTCAATTTCGACTCTCGTCGAGCACAACATCATCAATAACCAACATGTGCACGCAAGGTGCAGAAGTATAGTATGAGTACAACCAACCCCATGTACTCAATAAATAACAAACCTAACCTTAGGTTGAAAGTAGTGACGAGCTTGTACCAAGGTCGGGTCCCAACTTCAATAACCAACAATAGTCCATAACAACTTAAACAAGTAATACCAGAGGTAAATCAACAATCAAATGCTCAGCAAAAACATAATTTCTGAAAATAGTTCTGCCTTTCAAGTACATCAATGAAAACCCAAATCGTTTACCAAATATATAAGTAAGTTTGAAAACAGTAATTTTTCCCAAAATTCTTTTCAACAATGATAAGATGTTTTATTTCCTTTCTAGATAACCAGCGTAAAATGCATCACTATGCCTGTATATCAAATGTGCATGTCAATGCGATGCAACTCAGTAATAAAATCATATGCATACTCTCAGAGTATCATTTCATTCAGTCCTCCCAATCACTCAGTCCTCTCAGTCACTCAGTCCTCACAGTCACTCATGCCTCACAGTCACTCAATCCTCCCAAATCACTCGGCACTCGCGCTCAGCACTCGTACTCAACACTCACACTCAGAAGGTACCTGCGCTCACTGGGGTGTACAGACTCCGGAGGGGATCCTTCAGCCCAAGCGCTATAATCTGCACGGACAACTCACGTGCTATAATAAAGCATATAAGGCCTGCTACAGGTGGGCAACCCCGATCCACATAATAATAAAGTATATAAAGTCAATATGGCCTGTTATGGCATGCAGACTGATCCCATAATTATCCTCATAATCAGGCCCCCGGCCTCACTCAGTCATCAATCTATCCAGTCTCTCGGGCTCACAATATCATGAAATTAGCCCAAAATGATGATATGATGAATCAATAAATAACAACAGAGACTGAGAGATGATATGCAATGAATGAACATGACAGAGTATGAAATTTCATTTTAAACAAATAATTCAACAGCAATATGACCTCCGTGGGTCTCAATAATACTAGCACATAGCCTTAGCATGATTTTTAATATGATTCTCAGCTCAATTTCTTTAACACATAATACTACATAGAAAATACCAAGATTATTTGACTATAAAATTTCACGGAACCAATTATGTCACAATTTCTAAAGTACACGCCCACACGCCCGTCACCTAGCATGTGCGTCACCTCCAACCAATTCACATAATATGTATATTCAGGGTTCATACCCTCAGCTGCAACATTAGAAGAGTTCCTTACCTCGAACAAGCCAAATCCAATACCGAGCAAGCTGTACAATTGTCACGACCCAAAATTTAACCATGGTCGTGATGGCGCCTATCGTGTTACAAGGCAATCCTATTTTCCAAAATATTACTACTAAATTAATTTTAAGAATTTAATAAAACAATACCAACATTTAAATTTCTCATAAACTAAATCAACTCTAAATATAATATAGAAAATACGGAAATGAGCCCCAAACATCGGGGTGTCACTAAGTCATGAACATCTAAAACCATGAACTAAGATATATAAGCTGTCTAACTGTCCAAAAGAAGAAATGACAAAAGGAGTAACAAGGTCCTGCGGACGCTAATAGCTACCTTGCAGTCTCGAAAGATAGCCGGCCTGAACTCAACGATCGCCGCCTTCTAACTCACCTGGATCTGCACATAAAGTGCAGGGTGTAGTATTAGTACAACCGACTCAGTAGTAACAGAAATAACTAAGGAACTGAGTAGTAGTAACGAGCTAAGCAGAATAATCCAATTATTATTTCCACAATTAAGTACAAACAAGGGTAGACAAGTAATTTCATAAATCAGTAAGACTACAAGGAAAATTAACAGGTAAATGCAGCAACAACAAAAGTAAATGCAACCTCACAGCAATGTCACTCCATCACTCAGCACTCGCACTCAACACTCAACACTCAACGCTCAACATTCTGTGCTCACTGGGGGTGTGTACAGACTTCGGAGGGGCTCCCAAAGCCCAAGCGCTAAGCACGGACAACTCACGTGCCATCATATCAGTACCTGGATCCACACGGTCAACTCACATGCTACGCGGACAACTCACGCGCTATGGTATCAATACGTAGACCCGCACGGTCAACTCACGTGCTACGCAGATAACTCACGCGCTATGGTATTAATATTCTCACAACCAGGTCCTCGGCCTCACTCAATCATGTACCTCACTAGCCTCACCATCATCAACAAATAAGGGAACACACCCCACATCAAGTATCACATCATATTAGCAAATAATAGGGACTGAGGTAAATATGTACAATAATTTCTATGCCTGAGTACAAATAATGTGAGTATGAATAAATCCTAAGCATGATCTCTAACATGAAGGCAGACAAGTTCAACAACAAGTAACTACGTAAACACAGATGATGGCCATGAAGCCTCACGGGACGGACCAAGTCTCAATCCCTCGAGGTATACACCCACAGGCCCGTCACCTAGCGTGGGTATCACCTCCAAACAGTCACACGATATCAAATTCTCCAGGTTTATACCCTCAAAGCCAGAGTTAAAACTGTTACTTACCTTAATAACGTAAAATCCTACTCCGGGATGCCCTTGTCTCTGGACTCGGTCTCCAAAAGCTCCAAATCTAACCATAATCAGATTAATGCCATCAACATAGGCTAACGAATCAAATTCCACAATAAAAACTATAAAATATGCCAAAAATTCGAAACTGGCCAAAACCCGGCCCCCGAGCCAACGTATCGAAATCAGTCAAAAATAGCAGAATAATAAACCCCGTCCTCTCCCGAGTCTAACCATATAAAATTCATCAAAATTAGACTCCATTTGGTCCCTCAAATATTTACCTAAAACTCTCCAAAACTCAAGCCCTAACTATCTCAATTTCACTTTGAAATCATCAATCAAATCCCAAAAACAAAGATGGATTCATGAAATATAACCAAAAATGAGTAGAGAACACTTACCCCAATCCTTATGGTAAACATTGCCCCCAAAATCGCCCAAATCCGAGCTCCCCAACTCAAAATATGACTCAATGAACAAACCCTCGTTTTATATATTTTTCTACCAGTTATTCTGCCTCATTTCTCATGCCAAACGATCCCAAAACTTGCTGTTTATGCCTCCAATAGATTCCTTGTGGAATTTTAGTCAAGTTAGGCTTTTGAATCACTCAATTTGACCTTATAATGAAGGAGATATGTAGGTTTTAATATTTGCAAATCGTGCAGATTTTTTAAATACACCGTCAGTGGCAGTTTCGTAATTAAGCTGAACAAATCTGGCAACCTAATTCTTAGTAAAATGACCATAAAATCCTCATACTATGTCCAAATTCGACGATTCTTTTTGCTACAGGTCCGTAATTATGATATGGATCTAATGCTTCAATCAAAAAAGAAATCAGAGCTCATTTGTTCAATATAATATCATTTATGCTTCAAAAAATGGCGTAAAAACATAAGAAAAACGAGCGCAACACAACCCAAACCTATCCGAAATTTACCCGAATCCCTCGGGACCTCAACCAATAATTCTAACAAGTCATATATCACTACCTGAACTTAGTCGAACCTTCAGAACACCCAAAACAACATCAAAATACCAAATCAACCTCGGATTCAAGCCTAAGAACTTCTAAACTTCCAACTTTTGCCAATTCAAGCCTAATTCTACGACGAACCTCCAAATTATATTCCGGACATACTTCTAAGTTTAAAATCACCCAACGAAGCTAATCGAATCATAAAAATTCACATCCGAATTCGTTTACTCATAAGTCAACTTCCGGTTAACTTTTCTAACTTAGCTTTCTATTTAAGAGACTAAGTGTTCATTTCACTCCAAAACTACTCCGAACCCAAACCTACCAACTTGATACAACTTAACACAGCTGAACAACACATAAATAAGCATAGATGGGAAAAATTGGGCTATAACTCTCAGAACGAACGACCGGGTCGTTACAATAATACTCCGGAAATTCCATTCCGCGCGTATCAACCTCCATACGCCTTCTTATCTCCTCAATTCAAGCCAAATGACTTATATCTATTCAAATAACATGTAAATTAATCACAACTTACTCTAATGCTTACAATTTAACAATTTACAAAAATTCCCAACTCCGCTCGAAAAATCGACAGTGGGGCCCACGTCTCGGAATCTAACGAAACTTATAAAATATAAACACTCGTTCCGATACGAGTCCAACCATATAAAAAATATCAAATTCCAACATCGGATTGACCTTCAAATCTTCATTTTATATTTTTGGAAGATTTTATAAAAATCTGATTTTTCTTCCATAAATTCACGGATTCATGATGTAAATGAATATGGAATCATGAAATATAATCAATATAGGATAAGGAACACTTACCTCAATGTTTATCCGTGAAAATCGCCCAAATATTGCCTAAACCGAGCTCCCCAACTTTGTTTTGTCAAAAAATGGCTGAAAACTCCCGTTTTATGGGGTTTTTACGTCTGTGGCGCCACAAGTGGTGTGGGGCACTGCCTGTGGTGCCCTTTCCAGTACCTCCAGTAGTCCCAGCGCCAGGGATAGCGCCCCACGCTACCCTGGGCGCTGACGACGACAAGAAATCATTCCCGACATGGAAATTGGCATAACTCTCTCATACGATGCCCGAATTCGACGATTCTTTTTGCTATGGCTCCGTGATTTCTATACGGATCTAATGCTTCAATATAAACTGAATTGAGCTCATTTGATTAATGTGATACCACGTATTCTTGAAGAATCGACATTGAAACATTCTAGGTTCGATGCCGAACTATAGCAAATCAAGTCCGATTGACCTCAAATTTTGCA
This sequence comes from Nicotiana otophora, assembly GCA_000715115.1. Taxonomy (NCBI): domain Eukaryota; kingdom Viridiplantae; phylum Streptophyta; class Magnoliopsida; order Solanales; family Solanaceae; genus Nicotiana; species Nicotiana otophora. The sequence continues at coordinate 12,339 of AWOL01S0035136.1, forward strand.
CACAAGTCATAAATGACATAACAGACCTATTCCAAATTTCCAAAATTAGATTCCAACCTCGATATCAAAAAGGCAACTCCCCGGTCAGACTTCCAACTTAAATTTCTATTTTAGCCATTTCAAGCCTAATTTAACTACTGACTTCCAAGTTTTCGGACATACTCCTAAGTCCAAAATCACCATACGGAGCTATTGGAACCATCAAAACTCCATTCTGGAGTTGTTTGCATAAGAGTCAAACTCTGATCAATCCTTTTCATTTAAGCTTCCAACATGAACTTCATTCTTCCTAACTAATCCAGAAATACCTGAAAATCAAAACCGATGATTCACACACGTCATAATACATCCTATGAAGCTATTCAAGACTTCAAATAGTAGAAATGATAGTAATTACTCAAAATGACAAGTCGGGTCGTTACATACACCAAGCTTAAAATTAAGCTAAACCAAGCTTAAAAGCCCAACAATCCCCCACATGAATGGGAATGGATATAAAATAAAGGAATGCACGAATGCGTGTGTGTTTTACATACAAGAATTAATTGCATCTGGATAAGTAGGTTTCCCTTTGAACTTTCCATAGTGAACTTATATCGGATATACTCGGTCAATCGGTAGATTTGATATCTTTGAACCGTCGAACTTTGTTGTATACCTAGACAACATAAGTCACACAATTAACCCTTAACCATCTATGGTTCTCACGGTTGTGTTCGTTTCAGCCATAAGCACCGCCTGGTTTCATGAGTGCTTAGAGAATGGGCCTTTACTTTGCCTTTACTTTCATTTCCCTCTAAGCGGCTTACACTTCACACTCACATAGGTGATTTCTAAACGTGTAATCCTATAGACACACTATCTGGTCATATCCTGCCAGACTTAGCAAATCATTAAAAAACTTTAAGCTTTATTGATTCATCAAAAAGCCTTAATGCTTTACCTAGATTTCTTAACATTGTCTTCATCACGAGAATGGGTTGAGTTATTTGACAATGTTGAACCGTCATTTATAACTTTATTTGATCTCTTTGAACCTAGCTCTTGGGATCTCCAGCATGCTAGATAGAGTTACCGCCATGATGACTTGTCCTAAGCCTTAATCCCATTCCCTTTGATGATCTTTCAACTGCCTCTCTAGATAGGCCTTTTGTAAGTGGATCCGACACGTTATCTCTTGACTTTATGTAGTCAATTGTGATAACACCACTATAGAGTAGTTGTCTAACGGTATTGTGTCTCCGTCGTATATGACGAGATTTTCCGTTATACATAACNCTTTTGTAAGTGGATCCGACACGTTATCTCTTGACTTTATGTAGTCAATCGTGATAACACCACTATAGAGTAGTTGTCTAATGGTATTGTGTCTCCGTTGTATATGACGAGATTTTTCGTTATACATAATGCTCCCTGCCTTGCCTATTGCCGCTTGACTATCATAATGTATACAAATAGGTGCCAAAGGTTTGGGCCAAAATGGAATATCTTCCAAGAAATTCCGGAGCCATTCAGCTTCTTCACCGGCCTTATCTAAAGCTATGAATTCAGATTCCATTGTAGAACGGGCGATGCACGTTTGTTTGGATGATTTCCAAGACACTGCTCCACCCCCAATTGTGAAAACATATCCACTTGTGGATTTAACTTCAGATGATCCAGTGATCCAATTTGCATCACTATATCCCTCGATCATGGAGAGATATTTGTTATAATGCAAAAAATAATTTTGTGTATGTTTGAGATACCTCAAAACTCGTTTTATTGCCATCCAATGTATTTGATTGGGATTACCTATAAACCGACTCAGTTTACTAATAGCACATGTTATATCTGGTCGCGTACAATTCATGATATACATCAAACTTTCCAATACTCTTGCATAGTCCAGTTGTGAGTCACTTTCACCTTCATTCTTTTGAAGTGCATAACTCACGTCAATTGGAGTCTTGACAATTTTGAAATCCAAATACTTGAACTTGTCAAGTACCTTTTCAATGTAATGAGACCGTGATAATGCTAGACCTTGTGGAGTCTTGTGAATTCTGATTCCTAAGATCACATCAGCAACTCCTAAGTCTTTCATGTCGAATTTGCTAGCCAACATGTGCTTAGTAGTATTTATATCTGCCATGTTTTTTCTCATTATCAACATGTTATTAACATATAAACAAACAATGACTTCATGTCCTGGAGTATTTTTAATGTAAACACATTTGTCACACTCGTTGATTTTAAACCCACTTGCCAATATTGTTTGGTCAAATTTGGCATGCCATTGTTTGGGTGCTTGTTTAAGTCCATAAAGCGACTTAACAAGTTTGCACAATTTTTTTTCTTTGCCAGGAACCTCAAAATCCTCAGGTTGTTCTATGTAAATCTCTTCCTCCAATTCTCCATTTAAGAAAGTTGTTTTAACATCTATTTGATGGATTTCAAGACCATACACGGCCGCTAGTGCCACTAACACACTAATAGATGTTATCCTCGTTACTGGCGAGTAAGTGAAAAAGTAATCAAGGCCTTCCTTTTGTCTATAACCTTTGACAACAAGTCTTGCCTTATATTTGTCNCCAATAGTGCCATCAACTTTCATTTTCCGTTTAAAGATCCATTTCGAACCTAAAGGCTTATTTCCTGGAGAAAGATCAACCAATTCCCATGTATGGTTATCCAAAATTGATTGAATCTCACTATTGACTACCTCTTTCTAAAACGCTAAATCAAAAGATGACATAACTGCTTTAAAAGTTTGAAGCTCATTTTCAAGCAAGAATGTCATAAAATCTAGTCCAAAGGAAGTAGATGTACTTTGACGTTTGCTACGCCTTGATCTTTTATTCTTGGAGTATTTTCCTTTGGTTCTTCTCGAGGTCGTTTAGGTCTTTCACTTAACGACTCGCATTCAGTTTTATACGGATAGATGCTTTCAAAGAATTCAGCATTATCTTATTCCATTACAGTATTAACATAAATTTCGGGATTATCAGATTTATGAACCAAAAATCGACATGCTTTACTGTTTGTAGCATATCCAATGAAAACGCAATCTACAGTTTTTGGTCCAATTTTAATCCTTTTAGGTAAAGGAACTTGTACCTTTGCTAGACACCCCTATACTTTAAAATATTTCAAGTTGGGTTTTCTTCCTTTCCATTTTTCATACGGAATAGATTGCGTTTTGCTGTGGGGTACTTTGTTGAGTATTCGTTAGCTGTAAGGATAGCTTCCCCTTACAAACTCTACGGTAATCCGAAACTTATTAATGAAGAATTCATCATTTTCTTTAACGTCCGATTTTTCCTTTCCGCAATTACATTGGATTGAGGTATGTAAGGTGCAGTAGTGTGATGGATAATTTCATATTCCGAACATATTTCTGCAAAAGGAGATTCATATTCTCCACCACTATCACTTCTAATCATTTTGATCTTTTTATTCAATTGATTCTCCACTTCATTCTTGTATTGTTTAAATGCTTTAATTGCTTCGTACTTACTATTAAGCAAATAAACATAATAATATCGAGTGCAATCGTCAATAAAAGTAATAAAATACTTTTTCTCACCTCGAAATGGTGTCGACTTCATATCACAAATGTCAGTATAAATTAAGTCTAAAGGATTTGAATTCCTTTCAATAGACTTATAAGGATGTTTTACAAACTTAGACTCAACACATATTTGACATTTTGATTTATTACACTCGAATTTAGGCAATACTTTTAAATTAATTAACTTCTGCAAGGTTTTGTAATTAACATGTCCTAAACGAATATGCCATAAATTATTTGACTTCAATAAATAAGAAGAAGCTGAAATTTTATTCATACTGTCAACAACCATTACATTTAGTTTGAAAAGGCCCTCTATGAGGTAACCCTTTCCAACGTACATTTCATCCTTGCTTACAACAACTTTATCAGAAACAAATACACATTTGAATCCATTCTTAACAAGTAAAGAAGTAGAAACTAAATTCTTCCTAATAGTAGGAACATGAAGAACGTTGTTGAGCGTTAACACCTTGCCGGAAGTCATCTTCAGGAATATCTTCCCATAACCTTCAATCTTGTCTGTTGCAGTATTTCCCATGGAAAGCTCTTCTTCTGGACCGACAATAGAGTAAGTCGCAAATGCTTCTTTGACAGCACAAACATGCCGAGTGGCTCTAGAGGCAATCCATCACTCCTTCAGATTTTCAACTAGGTTGCATTCCGAAAGCATTGCATACAGATCATCAATGTCATCATTCTTCTCCACTGTGTTGGCATGTCCCTTTTTCTTATCCTTTTTCGGGAAACGACAATCAGGGGCTTTGTGACTAGTTTTTTCACAATTGTAGCAGTTGCCCTTGAATTTCTTTTTGTTCTGCTCCTTAGTCTGTCCAGAAGACCTCTTTATCTTCTTACTTTTTGGAGCAGTTTCTTCAACGATATTAGCTCCCATGATCGTTGAATTTCCACGAGACTTCTCCTCTGCTGTTTTGTTGTCTTCCTCAATCTTGAGACGAATCACAAGATCTTCCAACTTCATCTCTTTGAGCTTGTGCTTAAGATAGTTTTTGAAATCTCTCCACGAATGAGGCAATTTTTCAATCATTGCAGCTACTTGAAATGCTTCATTCACAACCATACCTTCATCAATAAGGTCGTGAAAATAAATTTGAAGCTCCTAAACTTGGGTTCCAACAATTTTTTTGTCTATCATTTTATAGTCTAGAAACTTGGCAACCACAAACTTCTTCAAGCATGCATCTTCAGTCTTATACTTCTTCTCAAGTGCGTCCCATAATTCTTTCGAAGTATTCATCGCACGTTGCCATCCTTTAAAGTTGGCTCCAGAAAATTTCCCCGAGTTTTCGGCCGGTGGAACAACAGTTCGGCTTGACGAGGGTATTGTCGTTGCCACAACAGTCGCAGAAGAATTTCCGTTATCAATTGCCATTTCTCATTGTCAATAACAGAAGAGTTCAATTAAAGGCAGAAAATAGAATGGTAAACAATACTGTAATTTACAATAAATAGTATGTTTAATAAATAAAAATACAAAGTTTTTATATTTGTTTTACAGAAAACGATGAAATTTTTATGTTCTTCAAATCGTTTCTGAATTTCAATATTCTGATAAAGTTTTTATATCTTTAAGTCAGAATAGTAAAATTCAGAAGGAGTAGAAAACCACACAAGCTTTAATCTCCACAAATAGAATACAAAATACAATAAAATAATTTTCTTAAGATTGTTATTCACTATGTATTACTGTAATAAACAATAAAAACTATTAAACTTTCTGAAAAAAAAAAGAAACATAAAGTTAGTAGAACCAGTTTCACGAAATAAATTTTGGAAAAATAATATTTGAATAAATCGAGCACACTCAATGCACAGTGTGTCTTTAAGAAAATTATTCCCCTCAAGTACCCGAAGTGTTGGAATATTATCCTCCAAGGATAGAACGATTTAACTCACCAGCGTATTGGTACCAAAAACTCCGGTGAACTTCGAACCACTCAATAGTCGCATGTTGTGCAGAAGAAAAAGAAGATAATCAGAAAATTTAGTAAGTAAAGATTCTAGGATTCAAGGCATATTTATAGACCATTTGGCATTGTTTCTGAAAAGGTTTGCAACCTTTCAGAAACAGTCATACCTGTTGGAACAGGTGTGAATATTTCTGTTGAAATATTGTGGGAAAAACAGAAAAATAGAATTAAAATAATTCGGGAAAGAAAACGAGTCGGACCGGACCGGGTCGCGGGTCATGGGTTATTCCGGATTGAATTTTTGTTAATTAATTTAATTAATTAATTAAATAATTGAAAGGAATTTTTTCCAAAAAGATTAATCAATCAATCGATCTTTGACCAAATCCAAATCCAGATCCAGATCCAAATCCGAATCCGAATCCGAAGCCGAAGTCGAAGCCGAGCCGAGCGACGACGGCGACGGCGCGAGGCTTCCCTTCTTCTTAACTATTTAAGAGCTAGAAGAAGAACAATTGTATATATACGTATCAAAATCCTTTTCTTTCTCGTTTAACATGACAAACGAAAAAGCACCGTTTAATATTTAAACTGGACGCATTAATTCGAATAAATGGAAGTAGTGTTTGTTTAAACTATGTGAACAGTAATTAGGACATTATTAAAGTAGTCATATATTTCACCATAGTGAACTGATCTATATTAAAATTGGCTATTTTTGTTCCTCTAGAATGTATTTTTGCAAGTTCTAAGTTAGAACATTTTGAATAATGTTTCACCATAAATAAATAAAATTCAATAACAAATTAATAATTTAGACATGTTAGGATCTACTCAGTTGAATTTTATCCGTTATAAGATAGAGTTGCAATTTTATAGTAATTACAATTTCATCTAATGCTGATTTCTAGTGACAACGTTTTAATTAACCAAAATCAACAATCCCTATCACTGATATAGCTGAGAGAATCCAATGACTAGATGAAATAACCTATCTTGATCCTAAGATCATGGTTATGGTGCTCAAATTAGGAGGAATTTGTCCCCCAAATTCCGGATAACCAAGTATTATAATTAGAAAAAGAAAACCGTTCAAAGCACATTACTTGCAGTTTTTGAATATTCTGATTTCAGTCCACAAATTTAATTTAATATTTATATTAGGATTTAACTATATATATCAAGAGGAAAAATATTTTTTACAAAATTCTCAGGTTAGTTTTACTTATTAAAACAGGTCATTTACTATATTTTCCTAATTATCACATTGGATTTATTAGATACGATTACCTGTTGTTATACGTTCTTTAATATAATGGGGTGAATTTTTTTTAATGTAATTGGTAAACACAAGTTAAACTTTTATGTTTAGAGTAACTAGTATATATGAACGTGCGTTGCACGTTAATAATTACACATGATAATTTAAATATTTATTTATATGAAGGAACAATAAATTTTAATTAATGAGAGAAATTTTATGTATAATAATACAACAATCATCTAAATTCCAAAAAATATTATTACATTAACATAATACATGAATTTAAAATAAAAGGACATCATTAAAATTTACACAAATGATCAATTTTGTCATGTTAATTAGATAATTATATATTATAGTTTAAAAGTAATTAATGTGATGATATCTTAATGAACACTTATTTATGGACAATATTTCTTTTGTGTGTATGTTTCCTCCTAATGCGTTGGTTGCTCTGCCTTAACCATAACTCTCGCTATCAATCTTGATATCTCTCTTGAAAGTGCATCATACAGTTGTTTGTACAAGAAAATATATTGCGGTAAATATAGTCCAATATTTAGGATGTCTGTCCTTATGCTTTATTTATTATATTTGCAAAACATAAACATACAAAAAATTATTTTCACACAAATTTAAAAGGATATTCCTTAGTTCCGGAAGACGAAAGTTGAATTTAGGGATAAGAATATACTTAGAAGCACTTTAACTAGTATAATAATTTTTGCGTGTATAACGTTATTGTAAAAACTTCTATATACCATATGTGTGCAATTACATAAGCTATTCGGTGTATCTAAGTTTTTCAGTAGCATGGCGGACATATTTTTCTTCAAAGTTAACCTATATACAATGAAAGATCAATTTTAACTTAGTGTATTATATATATGGTGACACTAACATACGTAAGAAATAAGAAACTTGACAACAAACATGTATGATAGAAGGGCATTTGGTATTAAAGTATTTAAGTATTTTTCTTAATAGTTATTATTGGTATTATTTTTTGCTGAGTCAAAAACTGAAAAATATTTTATTTTACTATAAAATTTTGCAATTAACATTTTATTTAGTTGATTAACATATTCATTAATGCTAGCTAAGATATTTTTTTAATTCTATCATGCGATTTGCACATATTGCGTTTTAATCTAATGATAGAAATATTTCTCTTATTAAATGCACTACTATTACGATTGGGATTGATAACCAAGTGTTCAGGAAGAACCAAATCATCTTTTATTGGATACTCTTCTTCGTTTCCAACACGAAGCAAGAAGACACTGAATACTGGATCAGTTCTTACTTATATTTCTTGTCAGTTGAATTGTTTTCGTTTGAGGCTAGAAGTATAACTTTGGCAAGCTAGCTTTTATTGTGTCTACTTTTGTCGATTTTAGAGCTACTGGTAGTACTTGACAGCCACCTCCAAAACTATTAATTTTTTACCAAACGGTTCATTAATATCCAATATATCTCTAGAACTTCGGGCAATTATTTTGATCGTTTGACACTTAGCCATAAGTGCTTCATCCCATATTATCAATTTTGCTTTTCTTATAAATTTAGTACCATTGCTCTGCTTTGATATATTTGTGATGGTTATTTAAGTTGTTTGGAGAGATATATTAAATCTAAAGTGGGTGGCCTCACAATAAAATCGTTGTTGGTACACCACTTGCTATTATTGCTAACATTATCATGCCTCTTGATATGATATTTGCAAGTAATGCATGACATAGAAATATTATTTCGATTCTGCCGGAGGCATCTACAAAAAATAATCCCGTTATACCAAAGTCGACTCTTTATAGTATAGTCTTAAAAGTTTGTTCTTGTTTATAATTTAGCTTTGATTGTGCTTACTCAGACACTTGTATAGCATTTTGATTCTTAATAATATACTAACATTTTTACTTTGTGTTCTAACGCTCTTTTTATTGAATAAATTTATGTACCCTAAGATTTTTTCTTAATGATGAATTTAAAAAATAATTGAATTAGATTCTCTTGCTAAATAATTAATTAAAAGCTTTAATTATTTGATTTTAATGTAAAAAATAATTTACTCTATGTTGATTCAGATCTTAATATTAGTTCATCTCTTGTTTCGAATATTTAATCTTAATTATAATTTTATCCACCATAAATTTTATTTTCAAAGAGTAAAAGATTGATATGACATTTCACTTTTAGATCTTTATGTTTGTAGAATCATTAGTGGTATTGACTCTTACCAACCATTTTTTTTTCTTTTTCTTACACATTTATATTCTTAAATATTTTTTTAGTTGTTTTTTAATAATATAATTATTTTAGTAGGGAAATAACTCAAATATAATATAAAAATATATTATCGTGGGGGTATTTTTTTTCTCAATTCAACTCTTTATGCAGTCCATTTAATATTGCTTTTATTTTTTCTTCGTATTGGACATTATGGAGTGATAATGTAATGCCAATACGGAGGATTATTATGAAATTAATTTTATTAAACCTTCCTACATATTTTTAATAAGAATTTAATAGACAAAATTTTAAATTTTATTAATTTTAAAATCTTAAATATTAAAAATTAGCATAGAAGGTATTGTAGTCCAAAAAATAGGTTATTGCAGTTATGTACTTTTCCCATGAGTTATTCCGTTTAATATTTTAGGGCTATTTTGATATATTAATATTGTATTTATGCTTTTTTAATAATATATGCTCTCATTTTTCTAAATGAATTTGGACAATATAATATATTCTAAAATTAAATTAGTAATAGGACATTATAATACGTTTTCAAATTAAATTAGTAATAGAAATTTTAAGGAAGTAATAGGATTACATGACTAAAGATATTTACTTGTTTAATTTTATATGAATTAGACAGCCCCAAAGTAATTATACTAATAGGATTCCTAAAGGTAATCATGTAGAATTCCTAACGTATAGTATTATGTTCTAAAACTAATAGGATTATAAGGCTAATATCTAGAATTCCGGTTATGTCATTTTATTATGACTTATTATGCTTAATATTATAAGTGTAACGACCCGATCGGTCGTTTTAAGCTCTAGAGCGTCATTCAGCGGTTTGAGACCATGAGCAGCTTCACTTCAGGTATTATGACTTATACGTGTGGTTGAAATTTGATTTCGGAAAGTTCGGAGTTGATTTGGAAAGCAAATTCTAATTTCGGAAGACTTAAGTTGGAGGAATTGACTAAAGTGTGATTTTTTGAGTAAACAACCTCGGAATCGGGATTTGAAGGTTCCAACAGGTTCGTATGATGATTTTGGACTTGGGCGTATGTACGCATCAGGTTTTGGATGACCCGGGAGAATTTCGATGCCTATTGTGAAAGTTGGCATTTTGGAAGAATTTCATAAAAATTGGGTTGAGGCATATTTCAATGTTATCGATGTCCGTTTGGGATTCCGAGTCTGGGAATAGCTCAGTATGGTGATTCTGGTATTGGGAGCGCGTCCGGAAGTGAATTTGGAGGTCCATAGGTCATTTCGGAGTCATTTGGCGAAAGTTAGAAATTTGAAAATTTTTGAAAAGTTTGACCGGGAGTGGACTTTGTGATATCGGGGTCGAATTCTGATTCCGGAAGTTGGAGTAGGTTTGTAATGTCGAATGTGACTTGTGTGCGAAATTTGAGGTCAATCGGACGTGATTTGAAAGGTTTTGGCATCGAATAAAGAAGTTTGAAGTTCTAAAGTTCATTAAGCTTGAATTTGGGTATGATTCATGATTTCGCTATTGTATGGCATGATTTGAGGGCTCGAGCGAGTCCGTTTTATGATTCCAAACTTGTTGGTATGTTCGGGCGGGGTCCCGGGGGCCCCAAGTGGCAATCGGACGAGGCTCGGACCAAGTTGGAAATTGGGAGCAACAGATGAAGCTCCCAGTTGCTGTCATAATCGCACATGCACTTGGCTAGCCGCATGTGCGAGCCACGAGCCGCAGAAGCGAAAGAGTGAGGGCAGCCCAGCCACCGTAGTTGCGGAAGTTTTGGTGCACCTGCGTGACCGCAGGTGCGAGAGCAGTAGTAGCAGGAGCGGATGTGCTCGCAGAAGCGGTTCCTTTTGTCCGCAGATGTGGAGCTTGGCCAGGTAAGAGAAATGTGCACCTGTGTGGATTTTGTCACAGGTGCGGGACCGCAGATGTGGCCAAGACACCGCATGTGCGCAAAATCGCTGGGTAGAATCGTGGGATTTAGCCCTTCTTCTATAATTTTCACTTGGTTGGGGTGATTTTGGAGAGCTTCAAGGGGGGATTTTCATCATCTATGTCAAGATAAGTGATTCGTGCATATTGTGAGTTAAATACAAGATTTATACATGGATTCAAGCATGAAAATTGGTAGAAATTTGGAATTTTGAAGAAAAACCTAGAAATTGGTATTCTTGGATTTTGATCACGAATTTGGACTTGAAATTGAAAATAAACTATATATTTGAGTTCGTAGTGCTATGGGTAGTGTTTGTCTTCAAGAATTTTCGGAATCCGGCACGTGGGCCCGAGGGTTTGCTTTATCAATCTTTCGAGCAGAGTTGAAAATTATTATAAATTGATTAATTATGAGTATTAGAGTATATTTTGATTGAGTTGCATCTTATTTGGTTAGTTTTGGATCGGCGGTCAACGTTTTAAGGTGTTAGGACGGTGTTGGAGCCGGTTTTGGAATGTCGGAGTTAGGTAAGTCTTTTGTCTAACTCTGTGAGGGGAAAATTACCCCTAGGTGTTGTATATTGATGTGTGCTACTTGTTGTGAGGGCTACGTACGCGCGAGGTGACGAGAGCCCGTACGTAACTATATTCATGTTATTGTCCGGGTAGGCTTAGGTTCACATCATGCTATAGCTGTACTATTTGAGCAGTCTCTCGCTTATTAAATTCCTCTATTTTACATTACTACTTGAGACTAGACTTGCTATTGTAGAGGCTCCACGAGTTCATGATTAGTCACCGAATAATTTTACTCCTCTTACGACATGTTTTCGTGATATATATGTTTCATTGAAAAGTTTTTGTTAAAGAAATTACAACTCACACGTTTATTCGTGAGTGGGGTCAAGGACCCGTCAAAGCTCCTTACTCTAATGGGATCGGGTCGTTCGCCTCGGCAGAATTTATGTACCATACTCTTATGGGAGCGGGTTGTTCGCCTTCGACAGTTTGATATATGCATCTATGGTTCGTGTCGTTCGACCCTCGGCAGTGCACAGCTTAAATATTTATGTTGGATCGGACCGTACGCCTCGGCATTTCCTATATCATATCCTCATGGAATCATGCGTAATATTTGGCAAGAAGCCAGTGTATCTGTGAGTTTTCCCGATTTGAGTCATGAAAATCTATCTGATGAGATCCACTATATTTATATATATATGCTCCGGTTAAGGAGGGAATTTCTAATGGAGAGCTTGAGTTCCTTGTAAAGAGGGAGATTTGTACCACGTGATTTATACGTGTTTATCTCATTTATTACTCTGCCTCGTATTTACTTACCTCTTTACTGTACCTGATGTTATTGGACCACTAGTGAGTGTCGATGTCGACTCCTCGTCACTACTCCTCCGGGGTTAGGCTAGATACTTACTGGGTACACGTTGATTACGTACTCATACTTCACTTGCTGCACATTTTGTGCAGGTACATATGTGACTAGTGGCCTTGTGAGAGCAGAGGCGTGTATGCATGCGGAGACTTACGTGAGCTGCATTCCATATTACGACCCGTAGCCGGCAGAGTCTCCTTCAGAGTATTTATATTTCTCTTATCCAAATTTGTATTCCGGACAGATGCTGTATTTTATTTTACATTCCTAGTTGATGCTCATGCACTTGTGACACCGAGTTTTGGGGTGATTATGGGTTGTTCTATATTGAAATTGTTAAGAATATTATTATTTACACTGTGAATTTCATCTTTTACTATTTAATCGAAGGAAATATGATTTCAAAAATATTAAAATGAGAACCAAATCAAGTATTTATTTTTGGCTTGCCTGACGGCAGTGTCCGGCGCCATCACGACCTTTAATGGATTTTGGATTATGACAACAAGATTATTTTTATAAACCGACAGAATATTCATGTTTTTATAATAATATAGATAGATTAAGGCTACCTTAAACAATTTAGAGGTTTTTCAGTACCCCAACAGTTTGTATTATAAGGCGTGATCCCTCAAGTTGGTACAATATAAGTTACATAAGCAGACAAATTATCAGAAATATTGATAGATTGTGGTCCAAAGTATTCATTATTTAGCTCTCAGAAATAATAATAGAGCTTAGCCGACCACTGTATTATTTAATATTTAATATTTCCTGTACAAAAAAGAAGAACTAGATACTGATCTATTAGTTGAATATATATTTCTCCTGCCAACTACATTGCATCATTCCACGTTTATAAAAGCTCAAAGCTAATAGATTGGAACAACCGACCAAAGCATTAGATAAGTGAAAATTAAGATTATATTTGCTATTATTAGTGTAAAATATTTTTATACTTGATTGAATATTTCTCCTGCCAATCACGTACATAACTTCCATGCTGATAAAGCTCAAAACTAAAATATGGGAACAGCCGACCAAATTGCATTAGACAAGTGGAAAGATCCTCAAAGAATTCATCTGTTGTTAGCAACCAAAAACAATCATGTACTGATGAACGTCCAACCATAAAACTTTATAAAAACGTTATTAGAAAGAAAGATTTGAATATAAATCAAAGGCATTTTAAGGATACTGCACTATATACACTCAAAAAAGCCAACCTTGTGCTATGTTGAAGACCAAGAAGATCAGTGAAACGCAAACACATGCAATTTATGCATGCTTGGCCAAGCTTCTAAAATCACCTTATTTTAGAAAGTGCTTTTTAGAAAATCATTTTTGGTAGGAACAATTTGAATTTAGCAAATTAATTTGAAAAGTACGTTTAACAAGTAATTAATATTTGACCAAGCTTTTAAAAAGTGTTTTAAGTGTATTTTTCTCAAAAGTATTTTCGGAGAGAAACTACTTTTTTTTGCTTATAAAAAATTATTTCTGCTTCAATTCAAAATATTTTTTTCCTTCTAAAAGCTTAGGCAAATACCTTAACTTTAGGAAGAAAAAAAAAAAAATTGACGGAAAAAAAAATACTTTTCGCAAAAAATACTTGACCAAACCGGCTATTAGTCCTTTTGGTTGGAAATTGCAGGAAATATATCTAAACATTGTATAAAGTTCAAAGGAAAAAAATGTAGAAAGATCCATTTAACTATTAAACATAATAATATATGCTTATACAGAATAATACCCTGTCATCAAATTTTTAATTATAAAACAACCTAACATATTATTCAAGTCAAAAGTCTAATATTTGAAAAATGCTCTGGGGCGACGACATATAGTTTGGACAACCCAAGGAGTAAAATGTGCATGAGGTATTCTTGTCATCCCTTGATAGCAACTTTGAATCACTAATTGTAGAAATGTGGAATTTATATCCTTTTAATCAGAGGTCATGACTTTACGTCATGAAATAAAAAAAAATCTACACTTATAGAATTTTATCTCTTTCGATGGATTATTTTAATGTGAATCCAAATTAATTAAGCCAGTACCTTTATTATTGTAATTGTTTTATCTTCAATGATGATGATTGATGATTTCTGAGTGATGAGTTATGAGTTACGATTTGTGTTAAAAAAATTCTCGCCCTTTTGATTTCCTTTTGACCCCCTTCCCCTTTTGTTGGTTTGGTGACTCAAACCCACGATTCTGGGATTGTAGGTGAAGGTTCCATCTGAGCAACCCTGGTTATCTGATGAGTTATGATTCAATTCCCATCTCTTTCATTTCCACTCTATGGTCTGCCTCATCAGGTAGCTAGCCCAAAGTCCTTCAATCCATATACACCAATATTCAATGGAACAGTATAACGTTTGGGAAAAGAAAGAAAACAACCTTAAATATCAAACTTTACAAACTCTCAACAACAGAAATTGAAAAAAGAAGATCTAAGTAATTAGTACTAAAATCAAGACTGCTTATAGCTAGTTGGCTTGTAATTTCTTGTGGACACGTACAACTATATTATAGTTACGGATTATGTTCATAGAACATGAATCAGAAGCAGATGTGGAGCTAGCCTGGTGCAGGTTCGATCGAACATAGTCACTTTTGTTGTATTTGTAATTGGCTATGCTTCCGATCACAAGCATCTATATAGCCATAAAGATATAGAACTGCTTTAATTATCTAGCTCCTCCCAGATTTCTGGACTTGGATATTCATTCAAATCGGGCTTCATTGATAACCACTTGGATTTTGAATTGGAAATGAAATTATTGGACTCTGTAGAATTGGTTGTAGTTTGCATATTAGCATCCACTTTGGCACCAACTTCAGTAGCTTTTTTGCGAATATCAGAAGAAGAGAGGTTATTGTGAAGTTCATGATTTTCATTAACAATGAATTGTGGGAAGTTGAGTTTAGCAGAAGGGCCTCTCAAGTAAAAAACAGCAGTGTCATAGGCACGAGCAGCTGCAACTGGAGAAGAGTAAGAACCTAGCCAAATTCTTGACCTTTTATTTGGTTCTCTTATTTCAGCCACCCACTTTCCCCATTTCCTCTTACGAATTCCTCTATATAGCTTCTCTTGTTGGCTATTTTGCCTTTTGTTTTTCTTCTCTGTTCTTGAACAACATGACCCTCCTTCCATCTTCCAACAAAGAAGAACAAGAAAAAAGAATAGAAAACAGAATAGGACTAGAGAGAATTTAAAGAAAGATGAACAAAGCTATGATGTTAATTATATGGAGGTGGTGGGAATGTATAGAGACACCGAAGCAGCTGTGCTTATATACAGCGGTCTCAATTCCTACATACTTTTTTTTTAATTGTATTAAAATAAAATTAAAATATTGAATCACATTAAAAATACACAAACCATGATTTTGTTGATTAATATTATTTACTCCCTCTGTTTCAATTGAGATAAGTTAATTTGATTTGGCACAAAATTAAAAAAAATAAACTTTTAAAATTTGTGATCTTAAAAGCTTAAGGGGTAAGGCTTTGTGAGGTCATGGCATTTGTGTGGTTATAAAAGCTTCTCATTAAGGTCAAAAAATGAGTAAAATGAAAAGTTTAAAGTTGAATTATTTTCAATTATAGCAATGTTTCATTTTTTTGGAATGGACTAATAAGTAAATTGTGTCATATAAATTAAAATATAAGGAATAAAAAAATATGAACAAATCGAAGTAAAAGAAAACTAGTCTACTTCTTAAATATAATAGTACTACTATGATACAGTAATATGGAATAAAAAAAGAATACCCATGTATACACGGTAACAAGGACCACCAATGGAGGAGAATAGGA
The DNA here is from genome assembly GCA_000715115.1 of Nicotiana otophora. Classification (NCBI taxonomy): domain Eukaryota; kingdom Viridiplantae; phylum Streptophyta; class Magnoliopsida; order Solanales; family Solanaceae; genus Nicotiana; species Nicotiana otophora. The sequence continues at coordinate 28,467 of AWOL01S0035136.1, forward strand.
CCAGAGAAAATTTCAAAAAAGATGAATACAACTGTAATATTTGTTATTATACGTTGTTTTTTTCGTTTCAGTTTCCTTATCATCCTATTTTGCTATTGTCATTGTTTGTTTTTATTGTTTTCTTTATTTTTTTGCTTGAGTCAAAAATACATCGGAGATAATATCTCAATTTTTATAAGTAAAGTTTACGCATATAGTACTTTCCCTAAATATCAGTTGTGAAATTACACTGAATTTATTGGTTACTGTAAGTGTCAAATCCTTTCCCTAAACCAAATGTCTATATTGTTGTGGCGTGTTCTATGTTTTCGAAACACAACTAAAGTAGAAAGTGTGTGGGGAATAAGATCTACCGTGCATTTGTCTAAACTGGTAGTAATGATCAAGATGACGAGGACTAGTTTGTTGCCAAGTGGAGGGGGCATATAAGTGGGACGATTAATTAATAATTAAATCGTAAACATCTTATGTTATTTGACTTATATGGAAATGAAAAACAATTAGCTGGTCGGTGACTCGGTGGTGCATGAATCAGCTACTTGGGTAATTGACTTGTGGTCCAAATTAAACAAGAGGGGAGATGACTGATTCATCAATCACTTCCTTTGTTTTTGTTTTGAATTTTAATTTCTACTTTCTTCCTTCTCGTTATAATTATATTGACATAGGACGGCAAATGGGCCGGTTCCGGGCCTAAACGGGCTAAGTAGGTCGGTCCAAACGGTCCCGGACCGGGGCCGGGGCCTAGACCGGTCCCAAATTAAACGGGCCAAACGAGCTCGGGCATAAACGGGCTTTTTTGTATGGATCGGCCCGGGATCGGAACCGTTTGGTCCCGGGCTAAACGGTCCCGACCCGCGGGCTAAACGGGCTAAGTGGGCCCAACATATTATTTTTTTTAAAAAAAATAAATAAATAGATATTAGAGACAAAAGGATGTTAAAAAAAATATCTAAGACAATGATTTGTAAATTTTATTATAGAATTGTGACCTAAATTTTATTTAATATCCTAAATTTTAATATTCAATATTTAATATCGAATATATNCTAAGACAATGATTTGTAAATTTTATTATAGAATTGTGACCTAAATTTTATTTAATATCCTAAATTTTAATATTC
>AWOL01S0035151.1:0-14827 GCA_000715115.1 Nicotiana otophora
GGCATCTTTCACCAAATCAGTACCATATAACTTAGCCTCACCGGGCTCAAACCACCCGATGGGAGAACGACATCACCGACCATATAAAGCCTCAAATGGAGCCATATCGATGCTGGATTAGTAACTGTTATTATAAGCAAACTCGACCAAAGGCAAGAAGCGATCCCACTGATCTCCAAGGTCAATCACACATGCCCTGGACATATCCTCCAAAATCTGAATTGTCCGCTCTGATTGCCCGTCGGTCTGCGGATGAAAGGATGTGCTGAGCTCTACACGGGTCCCCAACTCACTCTGTACTGCTCTCTAGAAATGTGAAGTAACTAAGGGCCTCTATCTGATATGATGGAAATTGGCACGCCGTGCAATCGAACTATCTCCTGAATATATATCTAGGCCAACCTCTCTGAAGTATACGTAGTCACAATCGAAATAAAGTGTGCTAACTTGGTCAACCTGTCGACAATGACCCAAACTGCATCAAACTTCCGCAAGGTCTGCGGCAACCCAACTACATAGTCCATAGTGATGCGTTCCCATTTCCACTCTGGTATAGTCATCTGCTGAAGTAATATCATAGTTTTTTAGTAACTTAATCCATCTACGTTGTCTCAAATTTAGGTCCCTCTGCTTGAACAAATGCTGCAAACTGCGATGGTCAATGTTAACCTCACAAGGCACCTTATAAAGATAATGCCTCCAAATCTTAAGAGCGTGAACAATTGCAGCTAACTCCAAATCATGTACTGGATAATTCTTCTCATGTGGCTTCAGTTAACGTGAAGCATATGCAATAACTCGCCCTTCCTGCATCAATACACAACCCAAGCCAACGCATGAAGCATCGCAATACACTGTATACATCCCCGAACCGGAAGGCAACACTAACACTGGTGTTGTAGTCAATGCTGTCTTGAGCTTCTGAAAGCTCACCTCACAATCATCGGACCATCGGAACGGAGCACCCTTCTGGGTTAATTTGGTCAAAATTACTGCAATAGACAAAAAACCCTTCACGAACCGACGATAATAACTTGCTAAACCCAGAAAACTCCTGATCTCAGTCTCCAAAGTGGGACGGTGCCAATTCTGAACTGCCTCAATCTTTTTGGGATCAACTTTAATGCCCTCACCCGATGCAATATGCCCCAAAAATGCTACAGACTCAAGCTAGAACTCACATTTAGAGAACTTAGCATATGACTTTTGTTCCCGCAACGTCTGAAGCACTACTCTCATATGCTGCTCATGTTCCTCCTTACTGCGCGAGTAGATCAAAATGTCATCAATGAAGACAATGACAAACGAATCAATATATGGCCTGAATACCCTGTTCATCAAATCCATAAATGCCGCCGGAGCATTAGTTAAACCGAATGACATCACCAAAAACTCATAATGACCATATCTAGTCCGAAAAGCAGTCTTTGGAACATCTGGATCCCAAATCTTCAACTGATGGTACCCTGACCTCAAGTCGATCTTAGAGAATACTCTAGCACCCTCCAACTGGTCAAATAGATCATCAATACACAGCAACGGGTACTTGTTCTTAATAGTGACTTTGTTCAGTTGACGATAATCAATACATATCTGCATTGTTCCATCATTCTTCTTCACAAATAATACCGGTGCACCCCAAGGCGATACACTCGGTTTGACGAACCATTTGGCTAGTAACTCCTCAAGATGTTCTTTCAATTCTTTCAATTCTTTCGGAGCCATGCAATACGGTGGGATAGATATAGGCTGGGTATCTGGAGCCAAGTCAATACAAAAATCAATATCACGATCAGGTGGAATATCTGGAAGATCTGAAGGAAATACATCGCAGAACTCCCGAACTACATGCACTGAATCAATAGCCGGAATCTCTGTAGTAGTATCCCGAACATAGGCTAGATAAGCCAAACAACCCTTCTCAACCATGTGTTGAGCCTTTATAAAAGAAATAAATTGATTAAATGAACTAACAGACGAACCCTTCTACTCCAGCTTAGGCAATGATGGAATAGCCAAGGTAACAGTCTTGGCATGACAATCCAGAATAGCATGATATGGAGATAACCAGTCCATGCCCAAAATAATTTCAAAATCGGCCATCTCAAGCAATAGGATATCTGCTCTAGTTTCATAACCACATAATGTAATAATACAGGACCGGTAGATCCTGTTCACAACTACAGAATTGCCCACAGGAGTGAACACATAAACAGGAGTACTCAAGGACTTACGAGAAACACCCAGGAATGGAGCAAATAGAGATGACACATATGAATACGTAGATCCTGGATCAAATAATACTAAGGCATCTTTGCCGCAAACAGAAATAATACCTGTAATCACGGCATCTGAGGCCTTTGCATCTGATCTAGCCGGAAAAGCATAGAACCGAGCTGGAGCACCAACTGGCTGGCCTCTGCCTGGCTGACCTCCACCTCTAGGACGACCCCTACCCACCTGTCCTCTACCTCTTGGTGGTCGGACTACTGGTGGAGAAACTGGTGCGGTAATCATAGGCTGCTGCGCTGGTCTACCCCGCAGTCTGGGGCAGAATCTCTGCATGTGACTGGGGTCCCCACACTCGTAATAAGTTTTCGGTGTGATAAGCTGCTGACTAGAAGTCTGGCCCTGGTGACTTGAATACCCACTAGAAAAACCCGGAATAGCTGGTGGGCGATAAGAACTCTCTGGTATAGCACTGAGATAAGGTCGCACTGGAGCACCCCGAGGAGGTGGTGCTGCTGGACTGCCCTCTCACGAACTGACCTCTGCCCCCAGACGGAGCACCTCTGAACTCTCCAGAATACCTGAACTGCTTATCTCTTGTAACCTGCTCTTGGCTCCACTGACGCAAACCCTCAATCCTGCGAGCTATCTCCACGACTAGCTCATAAGAAGTACCCATCTCAACCTCTCTATCCATAGTGGCTTGAATGCCAGTATGTAAACCCGCAACAAACCTCCGCACTCTCTTCGCCTCAATAGGGAGTATCATAAGTGCATGGCGAGATAACTCAGAAAACCTCGCCTCATATCGGTCACTGACATCTGACCCTGCTGGAGCTGCTAAAACTAAAACCTCAACTTCTCCCTCTGGGAGGGTGGAATATACATGTACAGGAAGATACGGGTGAACATGTCCCAAGTTATGGGAGGAGAATTAGCTCGTCTGCCAAGAACATATGACTGCCACCATCTACGGGCTCTGCCCTCTAGCTAAAAAGTAGCAAAGTCTACCCCATGAGTCTCTAATATCCTTATGTTGTACAGTCTATCCTTGAACCGATTAATGAAATCCTGGGGATCCTCATGTCGCTCACCCGCAAAAATAGGAGGATGTAGTCTAGTCCATCTGTCCAATAGTTTATGCGGATCAGCGACTACAGCTGACCTGGGCTCAGGTGTAGCTGCTACCACTGGCTAGGCTCCACCCACGGGTAGTGCACCCTGAGTCTGATATACAACAGCTGCCTGTCCATGAGCCTGTGCGGTCGGAGTCTCTGCTCCCCGCCCGCTTGAGATGTGGCTGGGTCTGCAGGAAATAAACAGGCCTGAGTCATATTGTCCATGAACCGCAGCATACGACCCATAACATCCTGAAATCCCGGTGCAGATGTGAAATCCACCGGAGCTGGCTCTACTATAGGCACCTCACCCTGCTCCTCAATAACGGGATTCTCTGTTGGACCCACATGCGGCATAACTGGAACAGTCCTGGGACGTCCTCGCCCTCTACCACGGGATGGAGCCCTCCCTCGGCCTCTGTCTCGACCTCTAGCAACTGGGGGAGTAGCTCTTCCCTGGTCTGGAACCTCATTAGAGCGCGTTCTCACCATCTGTGAGAGAATAAAAGAAGGATATTTAGTACTACATTAATTATATGATGGAATATGAAGAAAGGTAGTTCTCTAACACCCTATAGACTCTCGGACATAAGTACAGACGTCTCCGTACCGATTCACAAGACTCTATTAGGTCTGCTCATAACTTGTGAGACCTACGTGAACCTAGTACTCTGATACCATGTTGTCACGATCCAATTTCACCTACAGGTCATGGTGGCGCCCAACACTATAGCTAGGCAAGCCAACTAATAAATTAAACATATATCGATAAAATTTAAATCTAAGAAAAATAATAAGACACCAATTCTACCAATGTGTGTGTGCCAAGACCTAGTGTGACAAGTGTATGAGCATCTATTAGATTATACAAAACTCCAAGTACTGTCTGAAATGAAAATAGAAAGAATTAAAAATACAAGAAAAGGCACTGGTAGCTGCAGGACGGCTCAGAAAGACAGCTCACCACTACTCCCATAGATAATGAGGATGTGCGATGATAGGTCCTCCACTAGTATCTATCTCAGATCCTGCACAAAAAGTGCAGCAAGTATAGCATGAGTACGTAAACAACGTGCACCCAGTAAATATCAAGCTTAATCTCGAAGTGGTAGAGACGAGATGTCCGACTTTGACACTCACTAAGGGTCAACAATAATAAATGGAATAAATTATAATTATTCAAATCAGCATGATTCACAGAGTTAACAATCCGCAAGATAATTTAACAATAATTTATTCAATTACTAATAGAGTTAACAATAATTTATTCAATTAGCAGAAATAATAAAAATCCTTCAAATGCAACAATTTCCAATCTATTAATTAAATCCTTCAATTTCAATAAAACCTCCAATTTATCAAATAGCTTTACAAGCTGCAATTCAATTGTCCAAAAATCATGTAATTATTATTATTATCAAGCACGATTTTTGCCGAGGTTGTACGGCCCGATCCAGAGTTTCGTGTACACTGCCGAGGGACGTGCGACACGATCCATAGATGCATCTATCCTGCCGAGGCGTTCGTCCTGCTCCATAAGAAATGAGGACGTTTTCTTATGTACCCCTGAAATGAGAGTATATTTATTATAAGATAAATTCAGGAGCGAGAACAATTTCTCTTAGCAATTAATTAATTTAAACAGAATTTCAAGCATATGAGATTTCCATCCTTTAATATTTTTATCTAACAATTCACAACATATATATAAATATATCAAATAATTTAATTAAGTAAAGACTACCATTTACACAAGTAATTCATACTTTTGAGTCCTAAACTACCCGGACTTTAGCATTAATAGTAGCTACGCATGGACTCTCGTCACCTCGTGTGTACGTAGCCCCCACAATTAACAATAATTATTTAATTTAATCACCTATGGGGTAATTTCCCCCTCACAAGATTAGACAAGAGACTTACCTCGTCTTATTCCAATTTAATCCACTTGTAGGCCTTTTCCTCGATTATCCAACATCGCTTGGCTTGAATTTAATCAAAAATAATTTGATACGATCACTAAAATTTATAGGAATCAATTCTATAAGAAAATACTATATTTGCAATAAAAATCCCGAAATTAATTAAAAATTCGTTCGTGGGACCCATATCTCGGAATCCGACGAAAGTTATAAAATTCGACAACCCATTCAATTACGAGTCCAACCACACAAGTTTCACCCAAATCCGACTCTGAATCGATACTGAAATCTCAAAAGTTCGTTTCTATGAGATTTCTAAATTTTCCCATATTTCAATATCAAAACACTAATTTATGGTGAAAACAATGATATACTTGTATATGTAGACAAAAATCCGAGTTAGAATCACTTACCCTAATACTTTTCCCTTGAAAATCTGTCAAAAGTTGCCTCTGCTCAAGCTCAAGTTCGTCAAAAATGGCAAATGGGACGAATGCCTTCTTTTATAAACTGCCCAGGCAGCCTTCGGAACTGGGCCTCGATCATGGCCTCGTGCCTGGGCTTCGGTCATGGCCTCGAGCCTAGGATTCGGTCATGGCCTCGATCATGGCATCGAGCCTGTGACTTCGATCGTGACACTCGATCTTGGGTCTTAATCCTGGCCCTCGAGCCTTGCCTTCGAGCATGGCCCTCGAGCTGAACCTTCGATTGTGGCTTCGATACACAAGCTCGAGCCTGAGCCTCGTCAACTCTAGGCTCGATACCTGGGCTCGATATCTGGGATCGATACCTGGGCTTGATATCTGGGCTCGATCACAACCCAGAATATCCTACAGAAGAGGAAAAATTGCAGTAGCTTTTTAAGTCCAACTTTTGATCCATTAACCATCCGAAACTCACCCGAGGCCCTCGGGACCTCAACCAAATATACCAAAAAGTCCTAAAACATCATACGAACTTGTTTGAAATCTCAAATCACATAAAACGGCGCTAAAATCACGAATCATACTCCAATTCAAGCTTAATGAAACTTAGAATTTCCAACTTCTACATTCGATGTCGAAACCAATCAAATCAAGTCCGATTGATCTCAAATTTTGCACACAATTCATAAATGACATAACGGAGCTATGAAAAAATTCAGAACTGGATTCCGACCCCGATATCAAAAAGTTAGCTCCCCGGTCAAACTTTCAAACTTTAAATTCCTATTTAAGCCATTTCAAGCCTAATTTAACTACGGACTTCCAAATAAAATTTCGAATACGCTCCTAAGTCCAAAATCACCATACAGAGCTGTTGGAATCGTCAAAATTATATTCCGGGATCGTTTTCTCAAAATATTGACCGAAGTCAAACTTGGCATTTTAAAGCCAACTTAAGGAACCAAGTGTTCCGATTTCAACCCAAACACTTTCAAATCCCGAACCAACCATCCTCGCAAGTCATAAATCATTAAAAGCACATATGAAAAATTTTATTTTAAGGAACGGGGTTCTAAAAGTTAAAATGACCGGTTGGGTCATTACAGCAGGTATACCTGGAGTCTCCACAACAATGCTAGATCAACTAACAAGAATATCAATAACTCAGGGGTACCTGAATCTGCACAAAAAGATATGCAGAAGCGTTGTATGAGTACACCACAACGGTACCTAGTAAGTATCAAGCCTAACCTTGGTAGAGTAGTGACGAAGCTAGGTCAAGACACCTACCAGACATATAAAGCTATACAATATGTTACATGAAGCTAACCAAGAAAGAGTAGCAATGTAAAGCCAATAATAGAAAAAATGCCAATACAAATCAACAATGAAAATAATGAGAACACGGATGGCATCGAGCAAACAATCAAGCAATTGAGCAACAATACAGTAAGAGTAAAAATATAATATAAAAATGGCACAGCATCACCCTTCGTGCTTTTACTCTCGTCCTTACCATGAAATGATGAATAATGTAAACACAATTAAACACAATTCCAACTTGAACATACTAAAGCATCAAATGAGTTATTAAGCCAATTTAGGATTTAAATAAGGTAAAATAGTGGAGAGGTTGTCCAAATAGAATATCAATTTAGTTTAGCTTAGAAATATATGAGATCCTATAAAATATTATATTTATACAAATTAAGACATTTAATCAAATTTTAATGAGATAAATATGGGATTTATTAAAGTAAAATATAATAATAATTTTTCACATAAATTACACGACAATGAGATAATGAGGAAGTTGAGGTATCAATTAGAGTAAAAATATAATCATCATTTAAATTAGTAGATCTTTGAATAAGATTTGAGTATTGTTTTTGAAAGACACACAAGTGGAACAACATGAAAATCCTTTCATTTATATCTGCTAAATTTTCAGCAACTTAACATATCACATAGAATGCATGACTCACACAAGAAGTCCATATTATTCCATTTTTAATATATTGACGGTTAATTTATTTATGACCAAATACAATGAAGTGATTTAAGAAATCACAGTAACCGTCCTAGCATGAAATGCATCATGAGAATCACAAATGAGAATTAACCTTAATTTTTGCAATAATTTCATATTTGTACTTTCGTTGCGGTGTGCAACCCGTTCCCACAATATAATCCTCCAATTAAACTCCGTTTCGACGTGCAACCCGTTTCCACAATATAATCCTCCAATTAAACTCCGTTGCAACGTGCAACCCGATCCATCAATATAAACTTAAAATAAACTCCGTTGCGGCGTGCAACCCGTTCAAACAATATAAACTTAAAATAAAATCCGTTGCGGCGTGCATCCCGCTCCAACAATATAAACTTAAAATAAAATCTGTTGCGGCGTGCAACCCGCTCCAATAATATAATCTTTCAATTAAATTCCGTTGCGGCGTGCAACCCGATCTAATAATATAATCTTGTAAATAAATTCTGTTGCGGCGTGCAACCCGATCCAACAGCAACACAAATTAAGCAACCTATTTACAACCAACTACGATATACTACAAAGTCAAAAGGAATAATGAGGCTACACAAAGAAGTCACAACTAATAAAAAAGGCTACACGATAGCTAACGAAATCAAATAGCAACGAAATAATAATCCATAAGCCAATGCACAATTTATGAGCATCGATTGACAATTAAGGCATGTAGCGGGTAAATCATGAATTCAACGAGTAGTTACAATCAACAATTGGCATATAAGGTGATCTTGATAACAAATATGGAACATGTGCTAACAATTTCAAGCAAAGCACGTACAAACAATTCTAACACAAAAGATGTAGTCATGAAACAATAGTTACAATTAGTTACATTAAGGGAGCCTAACAGTCCAAACCAGTCAAATACCACATATAGGTCGTATACTCACTCGTCACCTCGTGTACATGACCTTCACATAACATGAATGACACAATCATCTCAAATCCTAAGGGGTGATTTCCCCCACACAAAGTTAGACAAGACACTTACCTTAACGAAGTTAGGCCGATATTCCAAAATAGCCTTCTTGCTTGAATTGACCTCCGGACATCTAAATCTATCCAAATTAATTGTATAATGTCACGACCCCAATTCACCCTCCGTAGGATGTCGTGATGACACCTAGTCTCTAAGACTAGGTAAGCCTAACAAATTTGCGGGATAACATAATATAGAACTGAAGCCCAATTCTCAACACATGAAATAAATATACAACTGCATATTATTAATTACAACTCTCAAAACTCGGTAGAAATAATTCACAAGCTTCTAAGAGAAAATACTAAGTGTCTTTATACATCAACTCTAAAGAGAATAAGGGAAACAACATAATAAGGGTAGAGGGGGACTCCGAGGTCTACGGACACTGGCAGATATACCCTGAAATCTCCACGTACAGTCCAACTCGCTGGTATCTCGTCTAGTAGGAAGCACCTGGATCTGCACAAACAAATGTGCAGATTGTAGTATGAGTACGCCACAACGGTACCCAGTAAGTTCCAAGCCTAACCTCGGTAGGATAGTGACGATGTCAGGTCAGGGCCCTACTGGTTTAAAAAGGAAAGTAAGGCAGAAGATATAATAGTATTTTGAAATGACTGAGAATTTAAACAATAAGAAGTTTCAGAAAATATCAGTAAGCATGCTGCACAAATTTCAAGTAAGAATTAAGGTACGTAGACATGCGATACTAGGCTAAACAAGATCACTACATATGCTAAGGCAACTCAGTTAAGAAATTTAAAAGAAGACAACTCAGTAAGAACCGAAATTTTCACAATTAGCCCGTGTACGCACTCGTCACCTCGCATACACGGCGCTCACGTATCACAAATTGTTACAACAGTACCAAATTCTAAGGGGATTTCCTCCACACAAGGTTAGACAAGTCACTTACCTCAAATCTCGCTCAATCAATCGATAAGGATGCTTTTCCCTCGATTTTTCGACTCTGAATGGCCCAAATCTAGCCAAAAGCAATTACATAACATGGATATAACTACAAGAAACTAATTTAAATAATAAATCTACGACTTTAGCAAAGAATCAAAAAATCGCTTAAAGAAGTCGACCCAGGCCCATGTCTCGGAATCGGGTAAACGTCACAAAATAAGAACACCCATTCGATATCGAGTTCACCCATACCAAAATTACCAAACTCCGACACCAAGTCGCCACTCAAATCCCTAAATTTAACTCTCCAAATCCCTAGCCTCAAACTCCCAAATTCCACCTTACACAATCTAGGTGGGAAAATCAATGGGGAAAAAGGTTATTGATAAATAATAAGTACAAGAGATTTACCTCAAGAAACCCCTTGGAAATGCTCTCAAAAATTGCCAAGACCCGAGCTCAAAATGTTGAAATGAGGCAAAATCACGAACCCTTGCATTTAAATGTTCTGTCCAGCATTTCTGCTTCTACCGACACTTAGTCGCATCTGCGGCATCACAGAAGCGACATCTTATCCACTTCTGCGGTCCCTCGCTCCTGCGGTCGCTCTTTTGCACCTGCGGAACTTCCGCTTCTGCGGTCCTAAATCCGCTTCTACGCGTGCGCATCTGCGCAAACTCGTCCGCTTCTGCGGACAGGCCTCCCAAGCACTCGTCCGCTTCTGCGATCCCTCTTCCGCAGAAGCGACTCCACTTCTGCGGCATTCACGTCGCATCCGCGACTACTGGCCACTTCCCCCAGCTCCGCATCTGTGCCCATTTGCTCGCTTCTATGGGCTTGCACCTGCGGTCAATCTTGCGCAGGTGCGATTACACCAGAGTTGGTGCCTTCAGCCATTCCCACAAGTCCAAATTTGATCCGTTAACCATCCAGAATCCACCCAAGGCCCCCGAGACCTCAACTAAACATACCAACAAGTCCTAAAATATCATACGGACTTAGTCGAGCCCTTAAATCATATCAAATAATGCTAAAAACACAAATTGCGCATCGATTCAAGCTAGTGAACTTTAAAACTTCAAACTTCTACATTCGACGCCGAAACCTATCAAATCAAGTCCGATTGACGTCAAATTTTGCACACAAGTCATAATTGACATTACAGACCTACTCCAACTTTCGGAATTAGAATCTGACCCTGATATCAAAAAGTCCACTCCCGGTCAATCTTTTCAAAAATCATCCCATTTTTCAACTCTCCCCAATTGATGCTAAAATGACCTACGGACCTCCAATTCAACATCCGAGCACGCTCTTAAGACTAAAATCAGAACCTTCGAAAAACCATTCTGGAGTTCTCTTTACACAGTTCGAACTACGGTCGATTGCTACGACTTAAACTTCTATTTCAGGGACTATGTGTCCCATTTCATTCCGAAACAAAAAACAAATACTCTTGGCAAGTTACATAACCACAAAATGAAGTAGATGGAGAAATAAATAAGGGTTCAGGGCTACTACTCGCAAAACGACCGGCCGGGTTGTTACATATAACTTCATTAAAATTTATCAGAAACAATTTGAGATAATAAAATGTTGACTTAAAATTTCACATTAAAAGGTCAACCAAAAGTCAACGCGGGGCTCGCCTCTCGGAATCCGACATAATATTCACGAAATTCGAACACCCAATCCGATACGAGTTCAACCGTACTAATTTTATTGAATTTCAATAACAAATCGTCCTCCAAATCTTGAAATTTTCGTTTTTGAAAAGTTTTATAAAAATCCCAATTTTCCCATTAAAACTTGAATTAAACGATGAATATAACCATGGATTTATGAAATATAATCACTTTCGGGTATAGAACACTTGCCTAAATGATTTGCTTGAAAACCCCACGAATAATCACTCAAAACCGAGCTCTACAACTCCAAAAATGATACAAAATGGCTAACCCTCGAAATAGAGTACTTTTATGTTCTGCCGAGGTGTTTGTACATCGCGATCGCGGAAGAACTAATGCGACCGCGAAGAAGAAAATGGCTACTGCCCCAAAATGTTCTACGCGATCGCGTACAGATGAGTATGATCGCGAAGAAAGGAAAATTCCGAGGCCAAGGACTACACTATGCGATCGCAGAATGATGCATGCGATCGCGTAGAAGAAATGATACTGCCCACAAAAAGGCTCTACGCGAACACGGAAGGAGGGAGTGCGAACGCGATACAGTAAAATTCACAGGTTCGCGATCGCGAACCTTACAATGAGAACACGATGAAGGAAAAATACGGCCAATCAACAATACACTACGCAATCGCGGCTTAAACTACGCGATTGCGAAGAAGGTTATCAGACACGAAATTTTAAGAACTCCAAAACTTGAGAAAATGGCCTGTGGCCCATCCGAAACGCATCTGAGACCCTCAGGACATTAACCAAATATACCAACACGTCTCAAAATATAATACGAACTTAGTCGAAGCTTTATACCACGTCAAACAATACCGAAATTACGAATCGCGCCTCGAATCGAATTATGAGTTTTCAAATCTTCCAACTTCTATAATGTGCGCCAAAATATACCAAATCAATCCGGAATGACTTCAAATTTTGCACACTAGTCATAAATGACATAATGCAGTTGTTTCAATTTTCGGAATCGAATTTCGACCCCGATATTAATAAAGTCAACTCCCGGTCAAACGTTCTAAAAATCTTTCATTTTTCAACTTTCTCCAAAATGCGTCGAATTGACCTACGGACTTCCAAATCCAATTCAAGACATACGTCTAAGTACGAAATCACCATACGAAGCTATTGATATTATCAAAATTTTATTCCGGAGTCGTTTGCTCCAAAGTTAACTCTCCGGTCAACTCTTTCCCTTTAAGCTTTTTAAATAAGAATTGTTCTTCCAATTTGATCTCGAGTCATCTGAAAACCAAACTCGACCACACACGTAAGTCATAATACGCATTATGAAGCTGTTCGAGATCTTAAGCCACTGAACGGGACGCTAATTCTCAAAACGACAAGTCGGGTCGTTACATTTCATTACTGCAAAATGCCTAAAATCAAATAGATAATCATCAGTTAGTCAATTATTCTTGAAGAGAAATGCTAATAGAGTAATAGTTAACAGATTCAACAATAAAGAAATATACTTGAGCTGTTTAAAAACTAAAGCATGTAAAATATAGAATCAAATCAAAAAACAAAAGAAAGGAAAGTAAATAGATATAGTTATTGAAATTCTCAATCTCTCCTACCTACGGTTGACGGATGTAATCCCTTGTCCTCCTAAACTACTAAAAATAAGTAGAGAGAGCGTGCATCATTGTTAATCTTTTGTTAATAAGAATGCCCAAAAGCACTTTCCAAGATGTTCCACACCTTTCCGCATCATATAATGTTTATATATAGTTAATAGGATGAACACACGGTCATGAATCTAGTAGTATAGAAGAAAAATGAGGGAAAGAGAGAGATTTTATAGGAAAAGAAAATAAATTATACAACAACAATATGGACGAATACGTAGGGTATATTTGATCTTATGCAATCTTTATAGATATGAAATAAGGAAAAAGTGTTATTAATTAGGCTGAACGCGTTCATGTCCCACGTAGTTGAAAGAAATAGGAGAAATATTAGTAAAAGAAACAAATAAAGATTAGTAATAAGGATTTGGTTTAAAACGGTTGTTTTTGGGAGATATGTGAAACAATGCATTATCTGTTTCTTTATCTATTAAAATGATGCAGTTAAAGCTTTAATTATTTGTATGAATTGTTTGAAACGGTGCTTTAGCTGTAATTAAACCTTAATTTTTTAAATTTAATAATTGAGTATTGTATTAAAATGAGAGAAAAAAATTCAAAAAATTGAGAAATTAGATAATTACATTTCCTAGTTGATGAGAGGTGCCAAGTTAGTACTCTTTAACTGTCACAACCCAATTTCACCTATAGGTCGTGATGACGCCCAACACTATAGCTAGGCAAGCCAACTAATGATTTAAACACATATTCAGCTCTTTAAAAATTAACCGAGCAATTAAACTCTTACAACTTGCAAGAATTAAGACAATATACAAAGATATGGTAAATTAGAAAAAATACAGGAACNGTCAAATCAAAAAACAAAAGAAAGGAAAGTAAATAGATATAGTTATTGAAACTCTCAATCTCTCCTACCTACGGTTGACGGATTAATCCCTTGTCCTCCTAAACTACTAAAAATAAGTAGAGAGAGCGTGCATCATTGTTAATCTTTTGTTAATAAGAATGCCCAAAAGCACTTTCCAAGATGTTCCACACCTTTCCGCATCATATAATGTTTATATATAGTTAATAGGATGAACACACGGTCATGAATCTAGTAGTATAGAAGAAAAATGAGGGAAAGAGAGAGATTTTATAGGAAAAGAAAATAAATTATAAAACAACAATATGGACGAATACGTAGGGTATATTTGATCTTATGCAATCTTTATAGATATGAAATAAGGAAAAAGTGTTATTAATTAGGCTGAACGCGTTCATGTCCCACGTAGTTGAAAGAAATAGGAGAAATATTAGTAAAAGAAACAAATAAAGATTAGTAATAAGGATTTGGTTTAAAACGGTTGTTTTTGGGAGATATGTGAAACAATGCATTATCTGTTTCTTTATCTATTAAAATGATGCAGTTAAAGCTTTAATTATTTGTATGAATTGTTTGAAACGGTGCTTTAGCTGTAATTAAACCTTAATTTTTTAAATTTAATAATTGAGTATTGTATTAAAATGAGAGAAAAAAATTCAAAAAATTGAGAAATTAGATAATTACATTTCCTAGTTGATGAGAGGTGCCAAGTTAGTACTCTTTAACTGTCACAACCCAATTTCACCTATAGGTCGTGATGACGCCCAACACTATAGCTAGGCAAGCCAACTAATGATTTAAACACATATTCAGCTCTTTAAAAATTAACCGAGCAATTAAACTCTTACAACTTGCAAGAATTAAGACAATATACAAAGATATGGTAAATTAGAAAAAATACAGGAACATAATTAAATCCAAAAATTCTACTAATGTGTACCAAGACCTGGTGTCACAAGTGTATGAGCATCTAGTAGATTACACAAAAAATTTCAAATACTGTCTGAAATAAAATAGACAGAATAAAATTTCAAGAAG
>AWOL01S0035152.1:0-19213 GCA_000715115.1 Nicotiana otophora
TCAATGATACATGCCCTAAGCATATCCTCCAAGATCTGAACCATCCGCTCGGATTGCCCACCGATCTGCGGATGAAAGGCTGTGCCGAGCTCTACTCGAGTCCACAACTCACTCTGTACTACCTTCTAGAAATGCGAAGTAAACTAAGGATCTCAAATAAGTTAATAAAAATTGATATATGTAAAGAAAACCTAAATAAGAAAGAAAAGAAGAAGTACATGTGCTAAAATCATGCCTAAACATGCCGAGACTGGATTCCCCCGTCGGCCGATGAAACTATAACTCTAATAAGTGAGTCCACCAACTCCAGCTCAAATAACTCTGGCAATGAGCGGAGCGACAAATGAGGCATTATAGGTATATCTAGCTAATTGTAGAAGTAATGGTCTAACGAATAGTATTGGGTCTAAGTCTAACACTTGCTGGAAAATTTGAGCCACTATGTTAAGCAGTAAAAGCGGTGAGTGCGATAATTTCTTCCTTTTCCTCTTTCCTTCATTTTCCATCATTCCTGCCAACGGCTGCAGCTCAGCTTCTGCTCCACATTTCTTCAACTCTTAAGGGAAGCTATTTACTCATTCATACGCCCTTTCTTTATAAGAAACCACGAGGTCTCACAAAGAAAGAAAGACAATACAAAAAGTGGCAGAGCCAAAAACCTGCTACAAGCAAATGGCCATCACCAACCATAACCAAAGTTGTGAAATACTGCCATGTTTACTACTTTCGTGCTAGTAATTCAGCAACATGGAGTTATAAGTAAGGGAAATCCACTTTGGCACCTTATGTCCAACATTAATCTCACTCAATATAATATGAATCACCTGCAAGATTGTAACCTTTTTAAGTATGACATGCAATATGAAGCACAAAAGATTTAAAATTATATATTTTAATATTTCCTATCTCACAACATAGAAAATTATGATCTTATTACGAATATTATATTGAGAACATTTATATACATGCAAGAGAGATTAATGTTACTTGACGAGTTTTTGTCACATCAATAAAGTAAATATGATATTTTAGTCCTTAAAATAGTTAAGAAATGAGTCATGTGCATATTTTGTGCATCTTTTTCCATTTGAAAGCACTGGTAGGGTGAGGTATTATTTTTGCGTAAATTATTTTAGTAATGATAATTTTGCATAATACTAGTATAAAATTTAGTATAGTAGATTCCAATTAAATAAAAAAGAAAAGCAAAGTCTCTCTCGGAAAAATATTTATAAATTGAGAAGCACATTCCTAGTGTCAGAGCAAAAAATGGCATGAATATCCAAGCCTTGAGAGCAGAAAGGAGTAGCTAAACTGCTGGATTCATGATTAGGGACATGAGCAAATATATGCTCGTCTCCCAGCATGCGCCTAACACTCTAATCTCTTCAGCGTATCATTCTTCAGTCCACTCAGAAGGCCCCGAGAACATTGAATAGCAGCCTATGAGGGGTATAAAAAATTCCTTGCCAACATAGGCACTCTTTTGGCTCATTTGAATGATATGGTCTTTTACCAAATGGAAGAGACCTAGCAAGGAAACCTGAAAATATTTGAGAAAATTAATATCAAGTTACAAACGCTATATTTCAGTTAATAAAAATTGATATATACAAAGAAATACTAAATAAGAAAGAAATGAAGAAGTACATGCGCTAAAATCATGACTAAACATGCCGAATGAGGCCGAATAAGTTGTTACTCGGATAAGTGAGTCCAACAACTCCAGCTCGAACAACTTCATTAATGAGCGGAGCGACAAATGAGGCATTATAGGTGTAACTAGATGATTGAAGAAGTAATGGTCTAAAGAATAGTATTTAGTCTAAGCCCAACAGTTGCTGGAAAATTTGAGCTACTATGTTAAGCAGTAAAAGGTGCAAGTGTTATAGTTTCTTCCTTTTCCTCTTGCATTCATTTTCCATCATGCCTGCAAACAGCTGCAGCTGTTCTTCTGCTCCACATTTCCTCATCATCTTAAGTGTAGCTATTTCCTCATCCATACGCCCTTTCTTAATAAGAAACCACGAGGTCTCACTAATAAAGAAAGATAATACAAGAAGTGGAGAAGCCAAAAACCTTCTACAGGCAAATGACCATCTCCAGCCATAACGGAAGTTGTGAGATGCTGCAATGTTGACTGCTTTCGTGCTAGTACTTCCCCATAGCACCATGGCGTTTTAAGTAAGGGAAATCCACTTTGTCACCTTATTTCAAACATTAATCTCACTCAATATAATATGAATCATCTGCAAGATTGTAAATTGTTTAAGTGTGACATGCAATATGAAGGACAAAAGCTTTAAAACTATATATTCTGATATTTCCTATCTCACAACATAGAAAATTATGATCTTATTACGAATATAATATTGAGAGAATTTATGTGCATGCTAGAGAGATTAATGTTACTTGATGAGTTTTTTTCACAACAATAAAGTAAATATAAGATTTTAGTCCTTAAAGAAGTTAAGAAATGAGTCATGTGCATATTTTGTGCATCTTTTTTCTTTTGAAAGCACTGCTAGGGTGAGGTATTATTTTTGCGTAAATTATTTTAGTAATGATAATATGTGCATAATGCTAGTATAAAGTTTACTATAGTAGATTCCACTTAAATAGAAAACAAAATCAAAGTCTCTCTCGTGCAAATATTTATAAATCGAGAAGGACATTCCCAGTGCCAGAGCAGCAAATGGCATGAATATCCAAGCATTGAGAGCACAAAGGAGCGGCAAAACGGCTGGATTCATGATTAGGGACATGAGCAAATATTTGATCGTCTCCTAGCATGCGCCTAACACTCTAATGTCTTCAGCGTATGATTCTTTAGTCCACTCAGAAGGCCCTGAGAACATTGAATAGCAGCCTATGAGGGGTATAAAAAATTCCTTGCCAACATAGGCACTCTTTTGGCTCAGTTGCAAGATATGGTCTTCTACCAAACGGAAGAGACCTAGGAAGAGAACCTGGAAAAATTTGAGAAAACTAATATCAAGTTACATACGCTATATTTCCATTAATAAAAATTGCTATATACAAAAAAAACCTAAATAAGAAAGAAATGAAGAAGAACATGCCGAGACTAGAGTCTTCCGTCGGCCGAAGAAGTTGTTATTCGGGTTAGTGAGTCCAGCAACTCCAGCCCGAACAACTCCGGCAATGAGCGGAGAGACAAATGAGGCATTATAGGTGTATCTAGCTGATTCCATAAGTAATGGTCCAAAGAATAGTATTAAGTCTAAGCCCAACACTTGCTGGAAAATTTGAGCCACTATGTTAAGCAGTAAAAGGTGCGAGTGTGATAGTTTCTTCCTTTTCCTCTTGCATTCATTTTACATCATGCCTGCCAATAGATGCGGCTCTTCTTCTGCTCCACATTTCCTCATCATCTTAAGGGTAGCTATTTCCTCATCCATACACCCTTTCTTAATAAGAAACCACGATGTCTCACTAAGAAAGAAAGACAATACAAGAAGTGAAAAAGCCAAAAATCTGATACAGGCAAATGACCATCTCCAACAATAACTGGAGTTGTGAGATGCTGCCATGTTTACTGCTTTCGTGCTAGTACTTCCCCATAGCACCATGGAGTTATAAGTAAGGGAAATCCACTCTGTCACCTTATTTCCAACAATAATCTCACTCAATATAATATGAATCATCTGCAAGATTGTAAATTGTTTAAGTGTGACATGCAATATGAAGGACAAAAGATTTAAAACTATATATTCTGATATTTCCTATCTCACAACATAGAAAATTATGATCTTATTACGAATATTATATTGAGAGAATTTATGTGTATGCTAGAGAGATTAATGTTACTTGATGAGTGTTTTTCACAACAATAAAGTAAATATAAGATTTTAGTCCTTAAAGAAGTTAAGAAATGAGTCATGTGCATATTTTGTACATCTTTTTCCATTTGAAAGCCCTGATAGGGTGAGGTATTATTTTTGCGTAAATTATTTTAGTAATGATAATATGTGCATAATGCTAGTATAAAATTTACTATAGTAGATTCCACTTAAATAGAAAAGAAAATCAAAGTCTCTCTCGGGCAAAAGTTTATAAATCGAGAAGGAGATTCCCAGTGTCAGGGCAGCAAATGGCATGAATATCCAAGCCTTGAGAGCACAAATGAGCGGCAAAATGGATGGATTCATGATTAGGGACATGAGCAAATATTTGGTCGTCTCCCAGCATGCGTCTAACACTCTAATCTCTTCAGCGTATGATTTTTCAGTCCACTCAGAAAGCCCCGAGAATATTGAATAACAGTGTCACGACCCAGTCCCCTCTGTGTGACATTGTGACGGCACCTAGTCTCTACAACTAGGTAAGCCTAACATTTGCGGAATAATAAAATAAAAATATAAATTTAACCAACTATTCAAAAAAATACACAACAAATACCAAAATCCAAAACATCGTGAATCACAAACTACATAAGGAAAGATCTAGTGTCTCTATACATCAGAGTCTAACAAGGAAAAATACAGAAGATAATGGACATGGAAAGGAGTAGAAGGGGACTCGGAGGTCTGCAGACGGGGCAGATATACCTTGAAGTCTCCAAAACTGTCCCGACTTACTGATAGTGCGGCTGATAAGGTGCACCTGGATCTGCACATGAAACATATGTGCAAAGAGTAGCATGAGTATACCACAATCGGTACCCAGTAAGTGCCAAGCCTAACCTCAGTCGAGTAGTGATGAGGTCGGGTCAGGGCCCTACTGGTAAATATATAATAAAATAATATAGAGTGTAATACCGCAATAAAATAAAGGTTTAAATTTAACAACAATGAAAAAATAGAAGGTAACAACTCAGTACACAGAAACACAACAGGGGATCTCCCGAGATACCGTCTCGGAGTCCCAAACGTAAATGAGCAGGGGGATCTCCCGGAATACCGTTCCGTAGTCCCAAAGTAAATATACAGTACAGGGGGATCTCCCGGAATACTGTTCCATCTCCCGGAATACCGTTCCGTAGTCCCAAAGTAAATATACAGTACAGGGGGATCTCCCGGAATACTGTTCCATCTCCCGGAATACCGTTCCGTAGTCCCAAAGTAAATATAAAGTACAGGGAGATTTTCCGAAATACCGTTCCATAGTACCAAAGTAAATATGCAGCGTGAATGATAGAAATACAACTACATCACGAAATTCTTACAATTTAGACTAAGTACCAGTCAGGAAAGAAGCAGGAATTTCACTAAGCATGTTGCACATAATTCACATAAACAATTAAGATACGTAGACATGTTGTATTAGACTAAACATGATAACTACACATATTGGAATAACTCAATTAAGAATGAAAATAGATTAGAACTCATTAGAATGGTATAACTCAAAATAACAGGAAAACATGTTGATGCTCCGTAAGAAAATCGGATTTTACCACAACTAGTCCGTGTACATACTCGTCACCTCACGTACACGGCGCTCACATATCACAATAGTTCCAAATCTTAAGCGGATTTCCTCAACACAAAGTTAGGCAAGCCACTTACCTCGAGTCAAGCTCAATCAATCCGTAAGAATGCTCTTTCCACGAATATCCGGCTCTGAATGGCCCAAATCTAGTCAAAGCAATTAAATATCATAATTACAACAATAATACACTCATCTAATTAACGAAATCAACATTTTAATGAAACTACCAAAATTAACTCAAAATCGCCCATGGGGCCCACTTCTCAGAATCGGGTAAAAGTCGTCAAATATGAAAGCTCATTCACTCACGAGTCTAACCATATCAAATTTACTAAAATCCGACACCAAACTCTTGATCAAATTCCCAAAATTCGGCCTAAGAACTTTTCTCAAGTTTTCACCCCAAATCCTAATTACCTCAAATTTTACACACAGGTCACAAATGACACTATGAACCTACAAACACTTTCGGAAATCCATTTCGAGCTAGGGGCTCTAACTCTCAAAACGACCGTCCGGGTCGTTACATCCTCCCCCACTTAAAACAATCGTTTGTCCTCGAACGAGCATAGAGACATACCTGAAGTGGTGAAAAGATGAGGATAACGGCTGCGCATATCCTGCTTGGTCTCCCAAGTCGCCTCCTCGACCGGCTGTCCCCTCAAATGAACCTGCACGGAAGCAATGTTCTTTGATCTTAGCTTTTTGACCTACCTGTCTAAAATAGCCACTAGCTCCTCAACATAAGATAGATCCTTGTCCAATTGAACTGAGCTGAAATCCAACACATGGGATGGATCGCCGTGATACTTCCGGAGCATAGAAACATAGAATACTGGATGAACTCCTGCTAGACTGGAAGGCAGGGTGAGCTCATAAGCAACCTCCCCAACTTGACACAACACCTCAAATGGACAAATGAACCTTAGACTCAGCTTGCCCTTCTTCCTAAACCTCATAATGCCCTTCATAGGCGAAACCCGGAGCAAGACTCGCTCTCCAACCATGAATGCCACATCACGAACCTTTCGGTCCGCATAACTATTCTGTCTGGACTAGGCTGTGCAAAGTCTATCTTGAATCACCTTCACCTTTTCCAAGGCATCCTGAACCAAGTCCTACTTAATAATCTGGCCTCACCGGGTTCGAACCAACCCACTGGGGACCGACACCGCCTACCGTACAGAGCCTCATACGGTGCCATCTAAATGCCGGACTGATAACTGTTATTGTACGAAAACTCCGCAAGTGGAAAGAACGGGTCCCAAGCACCCCCAAAATCTATCACACACACACGGAGCATATCCTCTAATATCTCAATAGTGCGCTCGGACTGCCCGTCCATCTGAGGGTGAAATATTGTGCTCAACTCACCCCTAGTACCCAACTCATGATGTATAGCTCTCCAGAACCGTGATGTAAACTGCGTACCCCGGTCAGAGATAATAGATACCGGTATGCCATGAAGCCTGATGATCTCACGGATGTAGATTCGAGCTAGCTGCTTGGAAGAATAGATAGTCATCACAGGAATGAAATGAGCCGACTTGGTCAACTTATCCACAATTACCCAAACTGCATCAAACCTCCGCTGAGTCCGTGTGAGTCCAACAACGAAATCCATAGTGATCCGCTCCCATTTTCACTCCGTAATCTCTAACTTCTGAAGCAATCCGCCTGGTCATTGATGCTCATATTTTACCTGTTGGCAATTCAGACATCGAGCAACATACTCTACTATGTTCTTCTTCATTCTCATCCACCAGTAATGCTGTTTCAAGTCCTGATACATCTTTGCGGCACCCGGATGAATAAAGTACTGCGAACTGTGAGCCTCCTGAAGAATCAACTCACGCAAACCATCTACATTGGGCACACATAGCCTGCCCTGCATTCTCAATGCACCATCGTCTCCAATAGTGACCTCCTTAGCATCACCGTGCTGGACCGTGTCCTTAAGGACAAGAAAATGGGGGTTATCATACTGACGCTCCCTGATACGATCATAAAGAGAAGACCGAGAGACCACACAAGCCAATACTCGACTCAGCTTAGAAATATCCAATCTCACAAACTGGCTGGCTAAGGCCTGAACATCCAACGCCAATGGCCTCTCTGCTGCTAGTAGATATGCTAAACTCCCCAAACTCTCTGCCCGGCGACTCAAAGCATTGTCCACCACATTGGCCTTCCCAAGGTGGTACAAAATAGTGATATCATAATCCTTTAGTAGCTCCAACCACCTCCGCTAACGTAAGTTAAGGTCTTTCTGCTTAAACAGATGCTGCAAACTCCGATGATCGGTAAAAATCTTACAAGGAACACCGTACAAATAATGGCTCCATATCTTCAAGGCATAAACAATAGCTGCTAACTCAAGGTCATGAACATGATAGTTCTTTTCGTGCACCTTCAGCTGTCTGGACGCGTAGGCAATCACCCTACCGTCTTGCATCAACACTGCATCGAGACCAATACGCGATGCATCACAATATACAGTATAAGACCCCGAACCTATAAGTAATACCAATACTGGGGCTATAGTCAATGCTGTCTTGAGCTTCTGAAAGCTCTCCTCACATTCCTCTGTCCACCTGAACGGAGCACCCTTCTGGGCCAGCCTGGTCATAGGTGCTCCAATAGATGAGAATCCCTCTACAAAGCAACGGTAATACCCCGCCAGACAAAGAAAACTCCGGATCGCTGTAGCTGAGGACGGCCTGGGCCAACTCTGCACTGCTTCAATCTTCTTCGGATCTACCTTGATCCCATCACAAGACACTATGTGGCCCAAGAATGCCACTGAATCAGGCCAGAATTCAAACTTAGAAAATACGCAGTACAGGGGGATCTCCCGGAATACAGTTCCGTAGTCCAAAAGTAAATATGCAGTACATGGGGATCTCCCGGAATACAGTTCCGTAGTCCAAAAGTAAATATGCAGTACATGGGGATCTCCCGGAATACCGTTCCGTAGTCCCAAAGTGAATATGTAGTACAGGGGGATCTCCCAGAATACCGTTCTTTAGTACCAAAGTAAATATACAGTGCGAATGATAGAAATACAACTACATCACGAAATTCTTACAATTTAGACTAAGTACCAGTCAGGGAAGAAGCAGGAATTTCACTAAGCATGTTGCACATAATTCACATAAACAATTAAGATACGTAGACATGTTGTATTAGACTAAACATGATAGCTACACATATTGGAATAACTCAATTAAGAATGAAAATAGATTAGTACTCATTAAAATGGTATAACTCAAAATAACAGGAAAACATGTTGCTGCTTAGTAAGAAAATCGGGTTTTACCACAACTAGCCCGTGTACGTACTCGTCACCTCACATACACGACACTCACATATCACAATAGTTCCAAATCTTAAGGGGATTTTCCCAACACAAAGTTAGGCAAGCCACTTACCTCGAGTCAAGCTCAATCAATCTGTAAGAATGCCCTTTCCACGAATGTCCGGCTCTGAATGGCCTAAATCTAGCCAAAAGCAATTAAATATCATAATTACAACAATAATAGACTCATCTAATTACCGAAATCAACATTTTAACGAAACTTTCGAAATTAACTCAAAATCGTCCATGGGGCCCACTTCTCGAAATCGGGTAAAAGACATAAAATACGAAAGCTCATTCACTCATGAGTCTAACCATATCAAAATTACTAAAATCCGACCCAAAAATTTCGATCAAAACCCCAAACTCCGGCCTAAGAACTTTTTTCAATTTTTCACCCCAAATCCGAATTACCTAAAATTTTACACATAGGTCACAAAATGACACTACTATTCTACAGCCACTTTCGGAAATCCATTCCAAACTCGATATCAAAATTTCCACTATCGTCCGAAATCGCCGAAAATCTAATTTCCGCCAATTCAAGCCTAAATCTACTATAGACCTCCAAAATACATTCCGTACGCGCTCCTAAGCTCAAAATCACTCAACGAGCTAATAGAGTCGACGGAATTCTATTCCGGATCCGTCTTCACACAGTTCCGACTATGGTCCAAATTCTAAGACTTTAGCTCTCATTTAAGGACTAAGTGTCCCAAAACACTTCGAAACTTAAAAACAACCATCCCGGCAAGTCACAATAGCAGAAATAGATATGGGAAAAGCAGTTAATAGGGGTTTAGGGCTCTAACTCTCACAACGTCTGGCCGGGTCGTTACAAGCAGCCTATGAGGGGTATGAAAAATTCCATGCCAACACAGGCACTCTTTTGGCTCAGTTGAAAGATATGGTCTTCTACCAAACAGAAGAGACCCAGCAAGGAAACCTGGAAAATTATGAGAAAACTAATATCAAGTTACATATGCTATATGTTCGTTAATAAAAATTGATATATACAAAGAAAACCTAAATAAGAAAGAAATGAAGAAGCACATGTGCTACAAATCATGACGAAACATGTCGGCCGAAGAAGTTGTTACTCGGATAAGTGAGTCCAGCAACTCCAACCCGAATGACTCCTGCAATGAGCGGAACGACAAATGAGGCATTATAGGTGTATCTAGCTGATTGCAGAAGTAATGGTCCAAAGAATAGTATAGAGTCTAAGCCTAACACTTGCCAGAAAATTTGAGCCACTATGTTAAGCAGTAAAAGGTACGAGTGTGATAATTTCTTCCTTTTCCTCTTGCATTAATTTTCCATCATGCCTGCCAACATCTGCAGCTCTTCTTCTGCTCC
Organism: Nicotiana otophora; assembly: GCA_000715115.1. Lineage (NCBI taxonomy): Eukaryota > Viridiplantae > Streptophyta > Magnoliopsida > Solanales > Solanaceae > Nicotiana > Nicotiana otophora. Next base: position 10,169 of record AWOL01S0035152.1, read on the forward strand.
ACATTTCCTCATCATCTTAAGGGTAGATATTTTCTCATCCATATGCCCTTTCTTAATAAGAAACCACTAGGTCTCACTAAGAAAGAAAGACAATACAAGAAGTGGAAAAGCTAAAATCCTGCTACAGGCAAATGACCATCTCCAATCATAACGAAAGTTGTGAGATGATGCCATGTTTACTGCTTTCGTGCTAGTACTTCAACATAGCACAATAGAGTTATAAGTAAGGGAAATCCAGTTTGTCACCTTATTTCCAACATTAATCTCACTCAATATAATATGAATCACCTGCAAGATTGTAACCTTTTTAAGTATGACATGCAATATGAAGGACAAAAGATTTAAAATTATATATTCTGATATTTCCTATCTCACGACATAGAAAATTCTGATCTTATAACGAATATTATATTGAGAGAATTTATGTGCATGCAAAAGAGATTAATGTTACTTGATAAGTTGTTTTCACAATAATAAAGTAAATATGAGATTTTAGTCCTTAAAGAAGTTAAGAAATGAGTCATGTGCATACTTTGTGCATCTTTTTCCATTTGAAAGCACTGCTAGGGTGAGGTATTATTTTTGCGTAAATTATTTTAGTAATGATAATTTGTGCATAATTCTAGTATAAAATTTACTATAATAGATTCCACTTAAATAGAAAAGAAAATCATAGTCTCTCTCGGGCAAATATTTATATATTGAGAAGCACATTCCCAATGTCAGAGCAACAAATGGCATGAATATCCAAGCCTTGAGAGCAGAAAGGAGTAGCAAAATGTCTGGATTCATGATTAGGGACATGAGCAAATATATGATCGTCTCCCAGCATGCGCCTAACGCTCTAATCTCTTCAGCGTATGATTCTTCAGTCCACTCAAAAGGCCCCGAGAATATTGAATAGCAGCTTATGAGGGGTATGGAAAATTCCATGCCAACACAGGCACTCTTTCGGCTCAGCTGAAAGATACGGTCTTCTACCAAACGGAAGAGACCCAGCAAGGAAACATGGAAAATTATGAGAAAACTAATATCAAGTTACATATGCTATATGTTCGTTAATAAAAATTGATATATACAAAGAAAACCTAAATAAGAAAGAAATGAAGAAATACATGGGCTAAAATCATGACTAAACATGCCGAGACTAGAGTCCTCCGTCGGCCGAAGAAGTTGTTACTCGGATAAGTGAGTCCAGCAACTCCAGGCCGAAAAACTTCTGCAATGAGCGGAGCGACAAATGAGGCATTATAGGTGTATCTAGCTCATTGTAGAAGTAATGGTCCAAAGAATAGTATAGAGTCTAAGCCAAACACTTGCTGGAAAATTTGAGCCACTATGTTAAGCAGTAAAAGGTGCGAGTGTGATAATTTCTTCCTTTTCCTCTTGCATTCATTTTTCATCATGCCTGCCAACATCTGCAACTCTTCTTCTGCTCCACATTTCCTCATCATCTTAAGGGTAGATATTTTGTCATCCATATGCCCTTTCTTAATAAGAAACCACTAGGTCTCACTAAGAAAGAAAGACAATACAAGAAGTGGAAAAGCTAAAATCCTGCTACAGGCAAATGACCATCTCCAATCATAACGGAAGTTGTGAGATGATGCCACGTTTACTGCTTTCGTGCTAGTACTTCAACATAGCACCATGGAGTTATAAGTAAGGGAAATCCAGTTTGTCACCTTATTTCCAACATTAATCTCACTCAATATAATATGAATCACCTGCAAGATTGTAACCTTTTTAAGTATGACATGCAATATGAAGGACAAAAGATTTAAAATTATATATTCTGATATTTCCTATCTCACGACATAGAAAATTCTGATCTTATAACGAATATTATATTGAGAGAATTTATGTGCATGCAAGATAGATTAATGTTACTTGATGAGTGTTTTTCACAACAATAAAGTAAATATGAGATTTTAGTCCTTAAAGAAGTTAAGAAATGAGTCATGTGCATACTTTGTGCATCTTTTTCCATTTGAAAGCACTGCTAGGGTGAGGTATTATTTTTGCGTAAATTATTTTAGTAATGATAATTTGTGCATAATTCTAGTATAAAATTTACTATAATAGATTCCACTTAAATAGAAAAGAAAATCATAGTCTCTCTCGGGCAAATATTTATATATTGAGAAGCACATTCCCAATGTCAGAGCAACAAATGGCATGAATATCCAAGCCTTGAGAGCAGAAAGGAGTAGCAAAATGTCTGGATTCATGATTAGGGACATGAGCAAATATATGATCGTCTCCCAGCATGCGCCTAACGCTCTAATCTCTTCAGCGTATGATTCTTCAGTCCACTCAAAAGGCCCCGAGAATATTGAATAGCAGCTTATGAGGGGTATGGAAAATTCCATGCCAACACAGGCACTCTTTCGGCTCAGCTGAAAGATACGGTCTTCTACCAAACGGAAGAGACCCAGCAAGGAAACATGTAAAATTATGAGAAAACTAATATCAAGTTACATATGCTATATGTTCGTTAATAAAAATTGATATATACAAAGAAAACCTAAATAAGAAAGAAATGAAGAAGTACATGTGCTAAAATCATGACTAAACATGCCGAGACTAGAGTCCTCCGTCGGCCGAAGAAGTTGTTACTCGGATAAGTGAGTCCAGCAACTCCAGGCCGAAAAACTTCTGCAATGAGCGGAGCGACAAATGAGGCATTATAGGTGTATCTAGCTCATTGTAGAAGTAATGGTCCAAAGAATAGTATAGAGTCTAAGCCAAACACTTGCTGGAAAATTTGAGCCACTATGTTAAGCAGTAAAAGGTGCGAGTGTGATAATTTCTTCCTTTTCCTCTTGCATTCATTTTTCATCATGCCTGCCAACATCTGCAACTCTTCTTCTGCTCCACATTTCCTCATCATCTTAAGGGTAGATATTTTGTCATCCATATGCCCTTTCTTAATAAGAAACCACTAGGTCTCACTAAGAAAGAAAGACAATACAAGAAGTGGAAAAGCTAAAATCCTGCTACAGGCAAATGACCATCTCCAATCATAACGGAAGTTGTGAGATGATGCCACGTTTACTGCTTTCGTGCTAGTACTTCAACATAGCACCATGGAGTTATAAGTAAGGGAAATCCAGTTTGTCACCTTATTTCCAACATTAATCTCACTCAATATAATATGAATCACCTGCAAGATTGTAACCTTTTTAAGTATGACATGCAATATGAAGGACAAAAGATTTAAAATTATATATTCTGATATTTCCTATCTCACGACATAGAAAATTCTGATCTTATAACGAATATTATATTGAGAGAATTTATGTGCATGCAAAAGAGATTAATGTTACTTGATAAGTTGTTTTCACAATAATAAAGTAAATATGAGATTTTAGTCCTTAAAGAAGTTAAGAAATGAGTCATGTGCATACTTTGTGCATCTTTTTCCATTTGAAAGCACTGCTAGGGTGAGGTATTATTTTTGCGTAAATTATTTTAGTAATGATAATTTGTGCATAATTCTAGTATAAAATTTACTATAATAGATTCCACTTAAATAGAAAAGAAAATCATAGTCTCTCTCGGGCAAATATTTATATATTGAGAAGCACATTCCCAATGTCAGAGCAACAAATGGCATGAATATCCAAGCCTTGAGAGCAGAAAGGAGTAGCAAAATGTCTGGATTCATGATTAGGGACATGAGCAAATATATGATCGTCTCCCAGCATGCGCCTAACGCTCTAATCTCTTCAGCGTATGATTCTTCAGTCCACTCAAAAGGCCCCGAGAATATTGAATAGCAGCTTATGAGGGGTATGGAAAATTCCATGCCAACACAGGCACTCTTTCAGCTCAGCTGAAAGATACGGTCTTCTACCAAACGGAAGAGACCCAGCAAGGAAACATGGAAAATTATGAGAAAACTAATATCAAGTTACATATGCTATATGTTCGTTAATAAAAATTGATATATACAAAGAAAACCTAAATAAGAAAGAAATGAAGAAATACATGGGCTAAAATCATGACTAAACATGCCGAGACTAGAGTCCTCCGTCGGCCGAAGAAGTTGTTACTCGGATAAGTGAGTCCAGCAACTCCAGGCCGAAAAACTTCTGCAATGAGCGGAGCGACAAATGAGGCATTATAGGTGTATCTAGCTCATTGTAGAAGTAATGGTCCAAAGAATAGTATAGAGTCTAAGCCAAACACTTGCTGGAAAATTTGAGCCACTATGTTAAGCAGTAAAAGGTGCGAGTGTGATAATTTCTTCCTTTTCCTCTTGCATTCATTTTTCATCATGCCTGCCAACATCTGCAACTCTTCTTCTGCTCCACATTTCCTCATCATCTTAAGGGTAGATATTTTGTCATCCATATGCCCTTTCTTAATAAGAAACCACTAGGTCTCACTAAGAAAGAAAGACAATACAAGAAGTGGAAAAGCTAAAATCCTGCTACAGGCAAATGACCATCTCCAATCATAACGGAAGTTGTGAGATGATGCCATGTTTACTGCTTTCGTGCTAGTACTTCAACATAGCACCATGGAGTTATAAGTAAGGGAAATCCAGTTTGTCACCTTATTTCCAACATTAATCTCACTCAATATAATATGAATCACCTGCAAGATTGTAACCTTTTTAAGTATGACATGCAATATGAAGGACAAAAGATTTAAAATTATATATTCTGATATTTCCTATCTCACGACATAGAAAATTCTGATCTTATAACGAATATTATATTGAGAGAATTTATGTGCATGCAAGATAGATTAATGTTACTTGATGAGTGTTTTTCACAACAATAAAGTAAATATGAGATTTTAGTCCTTAAAGAAGTTAAGAAATGAGTCATGTGCATACTTTGTGCATCTTTTTCCATTTGAAAGCACTGCTAGGGTGAGGTATTAGTTTTGATAAATACAAAGAAATCCTAAATAAGAAAGAAATGAAGAAATACATGTGCTAAATTCATGACTAAACATGCCGAGGCTAGAGTCTTTCGTCGGCCGAAGAAGTTGTTAGTCAGATAAATGAGTCCAGCAACTTCAGCCCGAACAACTCCGGCAATGAGCGGAGCGACAAATGAGGCATTATAGGTGTATCTAGCTGATTGCAGAAGTAATGGTCCAAAGAATAGTATTGAGTCTAAGCCCAACACTTGCTGGAAAATTTGAGCAACTATGTTAAGCAGTAAAAGGTGCGAGTTTGATAATTTCTTCCTTTTCCTCTGGCATTCATTTTCCATCATGCCTGCCGACAACTGCAGCTCTTCTTCTGCTCCACATTTCCTCATTATCTTAAGGGAAGCTATGACCTCATCCATACGCCCTTTCTTAATAATAAACCACGAGGTCTCACTAAGAAAGAAAGACAATACAAGAAGTGAAAAAGCCAAAATCCTGCTACAGGCAAATGACCATCGCCAACCATAACGGGAGTTGTGCTGTCATGTTTACTGCTTTCGTGCTAGTACTTCCCCATAGCACCATGGAGTTATAAGTAAGGGAAATCCACTTTGTCACCATATTTCCAACATTAATCTCACTCTATATAATATGAATCACCTGCAAGACTGTAACTTTTTTAAGTATAACATGCAATATTGTAACGACCAGGTCGGTCGTTACGATAGTTATAGTCCTGTTTTCCCTATTGCTACTTTGTTTTATTGTTATTCAGCTATATTTTATTATATCAGGCTAGTTGGTTCGGGACCGGAGTGGTTTCAGAGTGAATTGAGATACTTAGTCTCTTAAGTAGAAACTTAAATTGGAAACGTCAACCAGATGTTGACCTATATGTAAACGATCTTGGATTTGAATTTTGATGGTTCCGTTAGCTCCGTTAGGTGATTTTGGACTTAGGAGTGCGTCCGGAATCTTATTTGGAGGTCTGTGGTAGAATTAGGCTTGAATTGGCGAAATTGGAAATTTGGCGATTTGGGTCGGCAGTGGAAAATTTGGTACCGGGGGCCGGGTTTGAGCCAGTTTCGGGTTTTGGTCCAATTTTATAGCTTTTCTTGTGAAATTCATTCCATTAGCGTAAATTGATGGTATTGTACTGATTGTGAATAGATTCAGAGCATTTGGAGGCCGAGTCCAGAGGCAAGAGCATTGCGGGTTAGAGATTTGATCGGTTTGAGGTAAGTAACGATTGTAAATCTAGTCCTGAGGGTACGAAACCCCAAATTTTGTATCATTCTACTATTGTTAGTGACGCACATGCTAGGTGATGGGTGTGTGGGCGTACACTGTTGGGGATTGTGACTTGGTCCGTCCCGTAGCAACTGTAAAGTTGCATATTTTGCTGAAAATATATGATATTTATATGTTTTAGAAAGAGTTCTATAAATTTTGCTGAATGCCATGTTTGGGCCTTGCTCCAGTGCTATTTGGGCCCTTAGGAGCTTTTTCTTACCATCCTCTCATTGTTTTTGATTGAAAATCCATACTCAATCATGTTTATACTTGTTTAACGCATAAGTCAGTTTTATGACTCTATTTTGATGCATATAAATGTGTTGGGCCGAATGCCCTGTTTTACTGAAATGCCCGAGTGGCTTGAGAGGTTTATGATTGAGTGAGGACGAGGGCCTGATTTGTGAGGATGAGTGTGGATCGGGGCTGCCCGCCTGCAGCATACTTTATTATTATAGTACGTGAGTTGCCGTGCAGCACGTGAGTTGTCCGTGCAGATTATAGTGCTTGGGCTGAAGGAGCCCCTTCGGAGTCTATACATACCCCCTGTGAGCAGAGGTACCTACTGAATGCGAGTGCCGAGTGACTGGGAGGCATGAGTGATTGTGAGGTATGCCCGAGTGGCAAGAGTGATTGTGAGGTATGCTTGAGTGGTAAGAGTGATATTGAGGTATGCCCGAGTGGCACGAGTGATTGTGAGGTTTCCCCGAGGGGCTGTATATGAGTGATGTTTTGCCCGAGGGGCTGTTTATGATTTCACTATTTTTCTCACCTTTGCATTTTTCCTCTATTTGAAAACTGTTGAAAAATATCTTCAAATGATTTTTACTGGAACTGGGTTTAAACGATATGTTTTGATTCAAATCCTGATTTTAAAAGCATGTGGTATTTTACTGAGTTTTCCTGATATGAATGTTGTATGCTTTAGTGCTTGTCACTACTACTCAATCTTTAATTATTGTTGTTACTTACTGAGTTAGCTTACTCACGTTACTCCCTGCACCTTGTGTGTAGATTCAGGTGTAGCTGGACACGGTAGCGGTTATTGATTGTTCTGGTTGTAGATTTTCTTGGAGATAGCAAGGTAGCTGTTTGGTGATCGCAACCCCTTCTCATCTCCCTCTTATCTTCCTCTAGTTGTATTTAGCTATTTTCCAGGCTGAGTTAGCCTTGATATTGTTAGACAGATTGTAGTAGATGCTCATGACTAGTGACACCCCGATGTCGGGCTTTTCCTTCCGCACTTTTATTTTGATTGGAATACCTTTATGAAGATTTTTAATGTTAAATAACATTGAAATTATCTTTGAAAGGAAAATATCGGTTTGTTTTAGAAATGAGTCAGCTTGCCTAGTTCCACGATAGGCGCCATCACGACAAGGGTTAGTTTGGGTCGTGACAGATTGGTATCAGAGTCTAGGTTGCATAGGTCTCACGAGTCATGAGCGGGTTTAGTATAGTCTTGTGGATCGGTACAAAGACATCTATACTTATCTTCAGGAGGCTGCAGAACCTTTAGGAAACTCCACATTTTTGAATTCTTGTCATGCGAATCTGTTGATTCTAGTAACTAATCATCTTTTGTTTCATTCTCTCACAGATGTTAAAGACTCGTGCTACCAGTCAGGAGGGCCAGCTACCAGTATCACTAGCCAGGGCCGCGAGAGGCTGAGGCCGTGGTAGAGGCCGTGATAGGGGCAGAGGTGCAGTTCGTACAATAGCTGGGGCAGTACTTGCAGATCCATCGGTTTTCCCAGATCAGGACTAGGTTCCAATTGTTGATGCACCAGCTCAGGCATTACCTGTGCCTATTGTGATTCCAGGCTTTCAAGAGGCCCTAGCTCAGATTTTGATAGCGTGTACCGGCATTGCCCAGGCGGTCTGTATTTCGCCGACCGCAGCCACTTCTCAGGCTAGGGAAGGCACTCAGACTCCCGTCGCTCGCACACTCGAGCAGGTTGTTCAGGGACTTCAGACACCGGAGGCACTACCAGCCCAGCCGGTTGCAGTTGCTCGGGATTATGTGGTTCCTGCTATGCCTGAGAATGATTAGTGTAGGTTGGAGAGGTTTGGGAGACTCTAGCCACCGCCTTTCAGTGGCACAGAGAGAGAGGATGCTCATGACTTTTTGGACAGGTGTCAGAGGATACTCCGTATTGCTGGTATTTTGGACACTTGTGGGGTCTCATTCACTAACTTTCAGTTTTCAGGGGCTGCACTCAGATGGTGGGAGACCTACGAGAGGCGTAGGCCTGATGGCGCATCACCCCTTACTTGGCAGCAGTCCTCCGTGGTCTTTTTGGAGAAGTTCGTGCCTCGATCCAACAAAGAGGAGCGGCGCAGACAGTTTGAGCGGCTTCGCCAGAGTGATATGTCTGTGACACAGTATGAGATACGATTCTCTGAGTTGGCCCGTCATGCTATCTAGTTGGTTCCCACGGACAGAGAGAGGATAATGAGGTTTATTGATGGCCTCACTTATCAGCTACAGTTGCTCATGACCAGGGAGCGGGTTTCGGGTGCTACCTTTGATGAGGTTGTCGACATTGCTCGACAGATTGAGATGGTTCACGGTCAGGAGAGGGTTGAGAGGGAGGCCAAGAGGCCTCGTGGTCAGGGTGGATTCAGCAGTGCTCTTTTTGGGGGTCAGTTCCAGCACGGTAGAGGTCGTCATTTGAGACAGGCTCATTCAGCTCAGCCATTTTACCGTGGTGCATCATCTGGCCATGGTTCTCACAGTTCTAATTAGGGCCACTCATCACTTAGTGCCCTTCCAGTTCAGAGTTCGTCCCGTGCTCCACCTGTTTAGGGCTCTTCAATGCCAGGCTCTTCTACCAGTTATCCCAGTGCTAGGGGTTC